>CAUYON010150463.1:0-17845 GCA_963573935.1 Arctocebus calabarensis | reverse complement strand
GATCAGACCGAATGAACAGACGCAACCACTTGCCCAATCTCTGCCGCTTTAGCCTTCCTCAGGGTGTCCAGAAGCCTCATGCTGTCTCCCTGTGTCCCCAAAGGGAAGTTTCTGGGCAGATCCCGCCTGGCAGAGATGCTTGAAGTCCTCTCTCCCCAGTCTCACTGTGCCCAGCCGCAAGGAAGCTGTTACTCGTCCGCCATCTTGCTCCGCCTTCAATCCAAACTTTTTAATAAAAATATGCTACTGACCCTAAATTTATGTGGAAATATGAAGTACCTACAATGTCCAAAGTATTTTGAAAAGGAAGGAAGAAAAGAGGACTTGAAGATTTATTATGAAACTACCTTGTGGTGCTGACATAAAGATAGACAAATGGATCAATGGAAGAGAATATAGAACTTGGAGATATTGGCAGTGCACAGTGGCTCACGCCTGTAACCCCAGCACTCTGTGAGGTGAAATGGGGAAGATCCTTTGAGCTCAGGAGTTGGAGATCAGCTTGACAAAGGGTGAGACCCTTTCTCTACTAAAAATAGTGGCAGGTGTCTGTAGTTCCAGCTACTCAAGAGGATCACTGGAGCCTAAGAGTTTGAAGTTGCCGTGAGGTAGGCTGACACCATGGCACTTTAGCCTGGGCAACAGAGTAAGACTCTGTCTCAAAAAAAACAAAAACAAAAAACCTTAGGTGTAGACCCACAATTAGACACTCAATTTGATTTTATATTACATACAAAAATGAAGAGCCAAATGTAAAAGCTAAAGCCATAAAAGTTTTCAGTGGCAAGCATAAGAAAATAGTTTGGCAATTTTAGTGGTGGACATGGGTTTCTTAGGACACAAATAGTAACCTTTTATGTTATATATATTTACATGTTTTAAATGGTAAAACATTGTATAGAAATTAAAAATTTCTCATCAGGAAAACCTAAGAAAATAGACATGTTACAGCTTGGTATAAAATATCTGCAAAGGGTAAGACAAAGGACTAGTATTAAGATACATAAAGAACTACCAAAGAACGAAAAAGTTAAAGGATGGGCAGGGAATAGGCACTTTACAATTGACTAAAAAAAACGTGAGAAAGTGCTCAGCCTGTGGCAGTTTGATTTTTTTTTTTTTTTTTTTTTTTTGCAGTTTTTGGCTGGGGCTGGTTTTTAACCCACTACCAATGGCATATGGGGCCAGCGCCCTACTCCTTTGAGCCACAGGCGCTGCCCTAGCAGTTTGATTTTGATGGTCCTTGGTATAGGTTTCTTTGTTTCTTGCTCAGGTTTGTGGAGGTTCTTGGACCACTGGTTCTGTATGGGAGGCCAGATCAGAGGCTGGCTGGTTTTACCTCCCAACGAAAGCAGAATGTGACAGCTGTGCACTGTTGAGTTGTACAGCAGCCTGCTTGACAGTTCACTCTGTAAGAGAATGTGCTGAAAGAAAAAGGTGTTAGGATGGTCAAATAAAATATTGGGAAAAGCACTACATGTGTAAAACATAAGAGACTTTTGTGTAATCAGACATGTTAAATAAACTTGATAATTTTCCTTGACTATTGATTCTATCTGTGACTACTAAAGGTCTAGGCAGAAGTTGCAGATTTCAGTTTTAACATGTCTTCCATTTTAAGGGGGAGAGTGCTTTTCTGGTCTCTCCATTTGAGAATTAGAAGGGCCTTGTTTATAATTATTCAGCTGTATTTGTTCCTAACTTATAAAGGAATAAAATTTTTTTTGGTCTGTTTGAATTTGTTCCACAACTCATTGTTGCTATGTTCATTTTTTTTCCCAGTTTTTTTTTCTCTTTTCTGTGTTTCCTTTGGGTAATTTTCATAGCTATTCCAATTTGCTAACTTTTCCTTTTTTTGCAGCATGTAGTCTGATGTTTAACTCATCCAGTGAATTTTTCATCTCTGACATTGTTTTAACAATCTCTGAAGTTCAGTTTGAGTCTTTATTTTATCCATGTCTCTGCTTTGTTTAACATACACAATATAGTTATAATAGCAGATCCATGTCATGGTTTACCCAGTTTAATCTTCTGTGTCATTTTAGAACTAGTGTCTTTCGACTGACTTTTCTTCTCATTGTGGGTCATTTGTTTTTATTTGTTTGCATTCCTGAAAATCTTTGACCAGATTCCAAATGTCTTATTGACTTCTGGACATTTCTGTTTTTCTTTCAATATGTACTGCATATTTGGTCAATGATGAACAGAATATATGGCAGTGGTCTCATAAGATTACAGTGGATCTGAAAAATTCCTGTGACCTAGTGGTAATCATAACTGTCATAACATCATTGTGCTACTGCTTTATGTATTTACTATACTATTTATTGTTATTTTAGAGTATAGTCCTTCTACTTAAAAAAAAAAAAAGTTAACTGTAAAACAGCCTCAGGCTGGTCCTTCAGGAAATTTTCCAAAAGAAGGCATTATTATCGGAGGAGATGGCATTTTGTTGCCCTGAAAACCTTCCATTGGGACAGGGCCGTGGAGGTGATATTGATGACCTCCTAGGCTTAGCCTAATGTGTGTGCTTGTGTCTTAGTTTTTCACAGAAATTTTAAAAAATAAAAATTAAAAAATGTAAAAATAAAAAAGTTTATAGAATAAGGGTATAAAGAAAGAAAATTTTTAAAAGGAAATAAAGCATTTCATTAAAATATTTTTATATAGCTGTGCGATACGTTTGTTTTAAGGTAAGTTGTTAAAAGAGTTCAAAACTTAAAAAAGTAAAAAGTTTATAAAGTAAAAAAAGTTACAGTACACTAAGGTTAATTTATTATTGAAGAAAAATTTTTTTATAAATGTAGTGCAGCCTAAGTGTACCGTGTTTATAAAGTTCCCAGTAGCGAACAGTAATGTCCTAGGACTTCGTGTTCACTCACCGCTCACTGTTGTCACCCCCCAAATCTTTCAGTCCTTTATCTCCTTCATGGTAAGTACCCTATACAGGTGTGCCCTTTTTTGTCTTACACTTTATTTTACATACTTTTCTATGTTTACATATGTTTATACAAATACCACTGTGTCATAGTTGCTTACAGTATTCAGTACAGTAACAAGTTGTAAAGGTTTGTAGTCTATCAGCAATAGGCTGTACCATCTAGCTAAGGGGTTTGCTAGGCTGTACCATCTAGGTGAGGTGTGAGCAAGGCCATCCCATTTAGCTAAGGTGCATGCCAGGCTGTACCATCTAGCCAAAGTGTGTGCTAGGCCATCCCATCTAGCTGAGGTATGAGCTAGGCTATCCCATCTAGCTGAGGTGTGAGCTAGGCCATTCCATCTAACCAAGGTGTGAGCTAGGCTATCCCATCTAGGTGAGGTGTGAGTTAGGCCATCCCATCTAGTGAGATGTGACCTAGGCTATCCCATCTAGTTGAGGTGTGAGCTAGGCCATCCCATCTAGCTGAGATGTGAGCTAGGCTATCCCATCTAGCCAAGATATGAGCTAGGCCATCCCATCTAGCTGAGATGTGACCTAGGCTATCCCATCTAGATGAGGTGTGAGCGAGGCTATCCCATCTAGATGAGGTGTGAGCTAGGCTATCCCATCTAGGTGACGTGTGAGCTAGGCTATCCCATCTAGGTGAAATGTGAGCTAGGCTGTCCCATCTAGGTGAGATGTGAGCTAGGCCATCCCATCTAGGTGAGATGGGAGCTAGGCTGTCCCGTCTAGCTGAGGAGTGAGCTAGGCTATCCCGTCTAGGTGAGGTGTGAGCTCGTCTATCCCATCTAGCCGAGATGTGAGCTAGGCTGTCCCATCTAGGTGAGATGTGAGCTAGGCTATCCCATCTTGGTGAGGTGTGAGCTGGGCTATCCCATCTAGGTGAGATGTGAGCTAGGCTATCCCATTTAGCTGAGGAGTATGCTAGGCCGTACCATCTCGGTTTGTGTTAAGCAGACCTTGCTGTTTGCACAGTGGAGAAATTGCTTAAGATACATTCATTTCTTGTAACCTATTCCCACTGTTCATCGACAAATGACTGTATTGTTGACTTTTGTGCTTGAAGGCAGCTAAGTTACTAGGAGCTTAGGAAATGATTTTGATTCTTTTGAGGCACTCTAATTTGGTGCTAACTTTTACCCACTACTGAGGCAATACCCTTTTGAGTACTCTGCCAATCCCCCAGCTGTTACAAAGTTTTCCCACTTTGGCTGAAGAGAACAGGAACTAAACTATACCCATCCTTGGATGAGTCCTGTATGCCTCTTCCACTTGTTCCTTTATGGTGATTCTTTCCCCAATATGAGGAAAATTCTGCACCTCCCGGTATTATCAGAACTCAGCTGAAGACGTGAGGCAACCCTCTGCCTTTCGAGAGCTCTTGTTTTGCAACTTTCCTTTTCTATGAACTCTAGTTGTCTTTCCTTTGCTAGATTCTCACCTCAGGGAGACCATGGAGTTCTGTTTAGGTTCCTTCCCGCACTGTGGCTGGACACCCAGGCTGGCCAGAGGTTCATCTCACTCTGTCACCATCATGTGCTGTGTGTTCAGGGTCTGAAAACTTGCTGAATTTTCTTCAGTTTTTTAGTTTTGTAAAATAGAAGAGTGAGTTTGGTTCCTACCAATTCCATCTTATTTAGGCGAGGAAGACCCCAGCTTCTGATTTTAATTCTTGGCTAGAGACTTTCTGTTCCCCTCTAAGACTCCATTCAGAGACATACTGAATTTTTCACATACTGTAAAAGATGCGGAAGTCAGCATCATGGGTAATCAGGGAAATGCTAATTAAAACCACTGCAAAATGCCAGTACCCAGCTGCTGGAATGGCTGAAATTCTGACACCACCAAATTTTGACAAGTATCTGAAGCAACCATACTTTGTGGTGTAGCTACTTTTGGAAATGAGTTATAACCACTTTACAAAAAGTTCTAGTAGTTTATTACAACATTAAACATACACCCACCCTATGACCAAGCAATTTTACATTTGTGTGTTTACTCAAGATAACACTCTAGAAAAAGACTGCATCAAGGATGAACGTAGCAGCTTTATTCATTGCAGCCTCCAACTGGAAAAAGCCCACGCGTCCATCAATAGTTGATGTAAACACACAAAGATGTTTGTGCTATGGAATAATACTCAGCAATGAAAAGATACAAACTGTTGATTCATGCAAAACCTGGATGAAACTTAAGATGCTGAAATAAACTTTATACAGCAGAGCTCAGTTAATTCCATTTACATAAATGTCAAGAATAGTTTGATAGAGTGTAATGAAAAATATCAGAAGAATAGTTTCCACGGGGCAGTGGTGCAGGCGGATACATTTAAAAACATAATATTAAGGATAACACAGGTAATCCCCAGTTTATGAATGAGATAGGTTCTTAAGTTGAATTGTATGTGAGATGGAACAGGTACATTTACCTATTACCTGTGTAGCCTTCGTTTGTAAGTGCGAGTCATACATCAGATGTTTGTAACACAAGGACTTTCTGTAATAGCTTCTGTTCATAAGTTTGAGTTGTACATGAGCAGTTGCCCAAGCTGGGGTGCAGTGGCACTGTCATAACTCACTGAAACCGTGAACTCCTGGCCTCAGGAAATCCTCCCAGCCGGACCCTCCAAAATGCTGGAATTACAGACAAGAGCCACCATGCCTGCCTAGAATTTTTAGTTCTTACATCTATCCAGACAGTCCGTTACTCTGAAATACATTCCGACTGCCTTAACATTTAGGCTTTATTAGAGTCAGAGGTTGGGAGCGAGAATGAGGCTATTGCTGCCTCTGCTTATATACCACGGTGTTAACTCATGAAATGATTCATTAGTCCTTTCTTAGCATTTCAGCAGTCGTATTCCTAGGTATTTATCTGTTTTGAAAACTTACATGAACGCAAAAACCTGCATACAAATGTTTATAGCAGTTTTATTCATAGTCACCAACCCTGGGACCAACAAGATGGTTCTTAATAGGTGAACAAATAAACAAAGTGCATCGTCCACACCTCAGAGACCGTTCAGCATGGAAATGAACCAGTTAGCAAGCCCTGCAAAGACTTGGGTGAATCTTAATTGCATATTGCTAAAAAAAAAAAAAAAAGAAGACAATCTGGAAAAGTTACCTCGTCTATTATTCCTAACACCTGTACCTTTGTTTCCTGTACCATTCTTTATTAAAATGAAGCAGGGCTCTTTGGAGAAATGGCTCATTCTAGAACTGAGGCAGGAAATACACAGGATGGTCATGGGCATCTTGTGCCAAAAGTAAGGAAGTGCTCAAAACAAAAATCCAGCAGCACCACCAGCAACAAACAAAAGCACCAGAAAAAAACAATGATTATGTCAAAGGGACACAGGAGCCAACTGAATGAACGTGCTCCCCGGGGCCCACGTGGAACAATTTGAGCAGTGGTACAGTAAAGTGGTATTAAGATACAGCCCAAAGCACGAGTTAAATATTCATGAGTTCATACTGATACAAATGAATATTGAATAAGTAAATAAGTGGGGTAGAATAGACAAATACCCAATACACAAAAGTTCAAAATAGATTGTAGAGAAATCCAACTGTTGAGCAGGGGGTATGTAACTCCCCATTGTTTAAATGTGGGACGTGTATAGTGACTTCCTTACAACACGTTGAGTATGGAAAGGGGAAAAAGAACTTTATAGTGGAGAAACCTGAAAAACATCACCTTAGCCAAATGATTAAGGTTAACTTCAACAATGATAACGTTTTTTGTTTTGAGAATAGACTCAGGGTCTCACCCTGTTCCCTGGATACAGTGCCTCGGCATCATAGCTCACAGCAACCTCAATCTCTTGGGCTCAAGCAAAGCTCTTGCCTCAGCCTCCCAAGTAGCTGGGACTCCAGGCTCCCGCCACAATGCCAAACTAAAGTTTTCTATTTTTAGTAGAGACAAGGGCTGGCTCTTGCTCAGGCTGGTCTTGAACTTGTGAGCTCAGGTGACCCATCTGCCTCAGCCTCCCAGAGTGTCAGGATTACAGGCATGAGCCACTGTGCCTGGCCCAGTAATGACTATGTTGATGGTATGTATCCCTGATATGATGTGAAGAAAGTAGCACTTTACTTCTTTGATTTTTCTCCCCAAATCCAATAAAACCAGTCTATCTTATCATGAGAAAAACATCAGAAAAATACAAATCGAGGGACATTCTACAAAATACCTAATTCCTCAGAACTTTCAAGAATAGCAAAAACAAGGAAATTCAGAAAAACTTAAATCCAAGAGGAGACGTGGCAACTAAATGCATTGTGTCTTGTAGACATGATCTGAGATCTGAATGAACCAGATTGTATTCAAGAATGTATCAGAATGTATCAGATTGGTCATTAGTTGTGATAAATGTACCATACTAACATATTAATGACAACAGCGACAACTGAGTTTGGAGTTCTCTGTACTATTTTGCAGTTTTTCTGTATGGTTAGTCCCCTTTTGTCTGCAGTTTCACTTTTTTGTTTAAGAGACAGGTCCCTCTGGGTCACCCAGGCTGGATTCCCGGGCCTGAGATGTCCTCCTGAGTCAGCCTTCCGAGTAGCTGGGACTTCACCTGGGTCTGCACAACTACACCTGTCTAACTTAAAAAATTTTTTCTTTGTAGAAACAGGTTTTCAAATATTGTGCCAGGCTAGTCATGTACTCCTGGCTTCAAGCAATCCTCACACCCTGGCCTCCCAAAGTGCTGGGATTACAAATGTGAACCACCACATCTGTCCCACTTTTGCTTTTTGTGATTTCAGATTTCAGTTACCATAATCATTCTGTTTTGAAAATATTAAATAGGAAATTTCCGAAAATAAACATTTATAAGTTTTCAGTTGCATGCCACTTTGAAGAGAGAAACGAAATCTTCTAACCCACTCTTGGGAGCTGCATCTTCCCTTTGTCCAGCATGTGTATAGGGTAAATGCTTCCCCCTCCCTTAGCTATTTAATTATCTCGGTTTTCAGATCAATAGATCACAAGAAGCAGCATGAAAACAGCATGCTACTAACTTTGAGAGACCACATGTACATAATTTTAGTATAGCATATTGTTACAAGTGTTCCATTTTAATAGTTATTGTTGTTAATATCTTACTGTGACTAATTTATAAATCAAATTTCATTGTAAGCATGTGTGTATTGGGAAAAATGGTATATGTAGGGTTTTGTACTTTTGTATTATCCATCATTTCAAGTATCTACTTGGGGTCTTGGAATGTATCCCCCATGGATGAGGGGGGACTACTATACATCTAAAACTATTCTGAAATAAAAATTATTAAAAAACATACATATGGTTTATCTAAAAGTTTGTTAAAATTATATAAATACCCTTCCAGCAGAGTTTATGAACTGAAAAAAATATATAAATATTGTATAAATTATATAAATATTAGAGTCAAAACAGTTCACAGTAGGGTTTCCAAATGTAATGGAATGTTTCCTCTTCTGTAGGAAAATAAGGAGAATAGGACAATGTAATATAAGGCTAAATTGACACAATTTAAAGGACCATTCTTTATTCTGAGATTATTTCCAGAGTTTGGAATGTTAAATTATCTTTTGCTTTAAAGAGATGTGAATAGTATATTTGGTTTGCTATTATACTAGTACTATCAAAAGTTGATTATTGGCCCCTGAAATAAAAAAGTCTGAGATTCATATTCTTCAGCAATTCAATTCCTAAAAACTCTTCTAGAGATTTACTTCTCCCATGAGGCAGAGCCCAAATAGTATTTCTTTATGGCATTTCTCTTACATCTACCTCTACATATTCAGAGTCTAGATGGGTCTTAAACTCCCACCACTCTTGAGCAAAGGAAATCAAAGCAGAAGAACCAATAAAACAAAAGCAAAGATGTCACCTGGTGGGTAGAAATTTCAGGATCTTCCAAAGTTCAAAATCCAAGCAAAGAACTCCTTTATCAATTCTTCTCCAAGAAGAAGGAAAGGAAGATGCTGGAGAGTGTGGATTCAGAAGGTGGTGGACCATAATGGAACCCAAACAGGTTAGTCCTGGGTTTTTAATGAATTAGGGTGCAGTGAGCTGAGGAGTTTATAAGAGTTGAAAGTCCCATTGACTAGCAGCTTGAGGTTATCTGGAAACAATTAAAACTTTTGTTAACTTCTACAACTTTTATTGCCTTGGTTGGTTAAGAGTTAAACGATAAAAGCAAGGCAAACTTCCAAGTGTTCACATAATAGTCATATCTCTATAAGGTTGTATGTTTTATTTAGTAATGTGTATCCTCCATTCAAATATGCATGAGTTTGTCCAGCAAACATTTAGCAGTTACTATGCCACCATCATGTGTGGGATGTATGTGAATGCAAACAAGAAAGTCTCTTGCCCTGAAGTGGCTCATAATCCAGTTGAGAGACACGCTTGCCATACAGAATGGTAAGTGCTTCATTAAGAACTAATACAAATTTGACTTTTAGGAAGCTGTCTTGAAAATTGAAGTGTGTGTGGCAAACAGTTGAATGTTAAGAAAAGACAGAGCATTCAAAGTAGAAATCTTAAATTTAGCAGTGCATCTTAGCAGAGTACTGGTGAAACTTATTAAATGTAGAGTATCAATGTCTTTATATAATGATCAAGAAAATGCCATGAAGGCTATCTCTAACAGAATGATCAAAATATTTCTGATTGTATATGAAGCACATTCTTCCCTATGATTGCACCAATGTACACAATTAGGATTTAATAAAATTATTTAAAAAGAAAAAACGTGTCAAGAATGTAGACAGGCAAACCCTAATCTAGGCTGCTTCAGTTCGATGACATCCCTTCACCCCAACAGAACTTCTGGGTAATGACAGTAGCTTTGTGATTAATTTGTGTCATTTTAAATAAACAATCACACTTTTATTTCATTTTTTTAAAGTTTCTACATATTGAATAACCAAATGTGATCTAGTTTTTGGATACTTAGATCAATACAAAGATAGCATTTTTCTACCAGAAAGAGTCGCTGTAGTCACATATTCAAGGGCAAGACCCACGAGCAGGCAACCTGGCAAACTCTAAGGACTGTGGTAATCACAGCTATGAGTGTAAGTAGGTATTTTTCATCTGTTGGCTCCTAGTTTCAATAAATAACACATAAACATGGTACAAAATATAGGAGGCACAAAAGAGTGTGCAAAGAGAAAAAGTAAATCTGACTCTTTTTAAATCCACTCAGGCACTGCTTATCTGCCATCAACGGGGAGACATTCTGAGAAGTGCAGCGTTGGGGGATTTTGTCCTTGTGTGAACATCATGGTTTGCACTTACACAAACCTAGAGGGTGCACCCCACTGCACACCTGGGCTGCATGGTATAAGGTTATAAACCTGGACTGCACGTCACTGAATGGAACACTGTAGGCAGTTGCAACACAAAGATAGGCATTTGTGTATTTAAACATTTCTAAACATTGGAGTGGCACCCGTAACACAGTGGTCACAGCACCAGCCACATGCACAGAACATGGCAGGTTTGAGCCCAGCCTAGGCCAGCTAAACAACAATGACGATTGGAACAAGAAAATAGCCGGGTGTTCTGGTGGGCACCTGTAGTCCTGGCTACTTGGGAAGCTAAGGGAAGAGAATTGCTTAAGCCCAAAAGTTTGAGATTGCTGTGAGCTGTGATATAACGGCACCCTACCAAGGGTGACATATTGAGACTCTGTCTCAAAAAAAAAAAAAAAATTCTAAATATAGATAGGTACAGTAAATTGTGGCATCTATAGGACATGATTCACATTGGATAGCTAGAGAAAAAGATATGATATCACACCCAGGATCTTGGTATTATAAAGTTTTTATAAATCCTTTCATTGTCTTCATCTTATCAGACATACTCCAAATTACACAGTGACTCACTAGCCAAAGAAACTCAGTTTATAAATATCAACAATAGAAATTTGTTTCTATAAACTATTTGTTTCCTCATAATCATTTAAATTTGTATTATGGATTCTTGCCACCACCCTCTCATACATCTAGAGATCCAAAATTGGAAGAAATTTACTCCAAGACAGCAAACTTATCCCAAAGCAAAACCTATAGTTTTCTTGCTCTTAATGAGCTAATTTATATACAGTCATATCCCAGCTATCTAAAACTGGCTCAGGTCCCTGATGCCTATCTCTCTCATTATAAATGTTCCAGCTTATCAAAAATCATTCTGTGTTGCTCACATCTTTGAGGCTTGGCTGTTCCAGTGAAGGAGAAAGGTCACAGCGCAGCTCATCCAGAACGGTAATTAATAAGAAGCAGCATTTACACAGGACTTTACATCATCAAAGGACTGCGTAATCACTAATTAACCTGAGAACCTTTTAAAGGAAGTGAGTAGGGATTAGCATTTGTTTTATGAACGGACACTGACTTGCAATATACCTGTGATTACACATGGTCTAAAGGGTTACCCACAAGTAATGGAATGTATTTTCCCATTACATTTCAAATGATTCCATAGCAGGTCTTCTCAGCTGCAGGCTTATTGGCATTTTGGTCTGGATGACTAATGGTTGGGGGGCCATTCTGCTCTCTGTAGTGTACTTAACAATATCCCTAGGTTCTGCTCACTGGGTACTAGCAGTACCACTGCAGCCTTGGCAAATAAAGAGTCCAGATGCTGGCTTCTGGATGGGGCAAACATCACCCCTGGCTGTGAACCATTGTCTAAAAGGAAGAACAATGGCCAACCTGGTGGCTCATGCCTGTAATCCCAGCACTCCAGGAGGCTGAGGTAGGAGGACTGCCTGAGCTCAGGTGTTGGAGAACACCTGAGCAAGAGTGAGACCCCGTCCCTAAAAGTAGCTGGCCGTGGTGGTGGGCAGCTGTAGTCCCACCTACTCGGGAGGCTGAGGCAAGAGGATCAGTTGAGTCCAAGATTTTGAGGTTGCTGTGAGCTGTGATGCCACAGCACACTACCCAGAGAATAAAATGAGACTGTCTCAAAAAAGTAAAAAAAATAAAAATAAAAATAAAGGAAGGACAAAAATGATTGACAATGCCGGTTGCCAAGTTTTCCCTTACAAGTACTTTTCTGCATCTCTCTTTTTTTAATCACTGTACATCACAGCATCTCCACACCTATCATTTTTCCTTCTCACACCATGTACAGTTACAGAAAAGACTGATACGTACAGCATTCCGAGCACCATTCTAATGTACACACATGCACATATATTTAGTCTTCAAAACAACTCTATAAAACAGACAGCACTATTATGCTGTTTTATAGAAGCAGCAGCTAAGGCATGGAAAATTTGCATAACTTGCCCAAGTAAAGAAGACAGATTTCAAGCCCAGATTTATGGTTTCCAGAGTCTTGTATTTTTTTTTTCAGGCAGAGAGGTTTTCAGCAGTGGATGGTTAATTTCATTTGTGCCCTTACTAAATCTCTACGAAAACAACAGTAGTACTATCAATTAAAAAAAAAAAAAAAAAGGAAAGCTTCAGAAAGAAATGGGGAGAAGCAAGTCTGTGTAGGTATACTCTCAAGATATTCATGCACCGAAGAAGGAAAGACAGACGTAGAGTTATTCATAACTTCAAAGAGCTAAACTAAAAAATAATAAATAAGGAGGCAGAAAAATACAAAGTAATTCTAAATTCATAGGCAGTAAGGAAAAGGACTAAGGTGACATGACTAGCCAATTGGGGTAGTTTTGTGAATAAAAATGACTTGTAATCTATGACTTTAGAGGTGAATAAAATTTGGAAATTTGAAGATTGTTGTGGCACATGCCCTGAGAGGGCATTTCAGATAAAAGAAACAGGATATTCATGGAATTTGAAAGGGTAAAGTGCAGTCAGTTTGGCTGGAGTTAGCTAAACAAACAGATAAAAATGAAAAATTAGTTTGAGGTTAGATTACAAATGAATTACAATCCAACTGGAATCCTCCCAGTAGGCTCTACAGAGCAAATGAACTGTACACTGAGCAGTGCTGGGCTTCACAGAGACACAGCCAGTGCATCACTCACCCGTCCACGTTCCCCTCCCGAGCCCCAGAGGACCATCCGCTTCCCTGCTCTCACGGTTGCTGGCAACTTTTCATTTCTTGCAGCCATAGGATCCAGGACAACTTGCTTCTGTGAAAATAAACAGAGAGAGGGATGCAGGGGCCCCTGGGCTGGGGGACAGGGGATGGCTGGGTCTGCAGTAAGATTGACACTTGTACAATGTAACGAGATCATGGGAGTGACAGTCCAACACTTCTTCATCTTCTGCTGATAAGAAGAAAAGCTCAGGTCCTGCCCACAATGTGGGCAACTGCAGCAGTGACATGGGACGACTTCAATGTGCCCACTACCTTGGTCTTCGGGTAACACCCCCTCCCAAGAGTCAGCAAAGTACAAAACTCATCATCTAAACCAGGCGCAGATTCCTGTTGTAAACTGTTAAGTGCAGCTCTCCGTCTGTGCACCTAACACAGAGAGAACTGGTCTGCCCCTGACACGTCCATAGTGCAACGGTGGGACACACACAGGCTGCCAGCTGCAGACACCTCCCCTTGAAAGGGGGTGGAGGGAATTGGAAGGAAAAATGGAATTTCCTGTCCTGAAATCTAGCCGAACAAAGGTCAGCGTTCCTTGACAGCTCTCACAGCTTGGGGACCATTCTCGGTGAGGTTAGTCCCACCTCCGACTCAGGGTACTGCGCGCCCAGTCATCCTTCTCTCCTCAGGCAGGTGCTTGAAGCTGAGTAGTTTTCTGAAACTGCTTCCTGCCCGGAGAATTTTGGCGGCCCCTCGACCTCCATGCATTTTACAGCTTCCTGTTCCTGTCAGTCCAAGCTGGCTGCTTCTGCTGAAATAATTTTCTAGAGACCCTCGTGAATATTTTTTTATTTGTTTGTTTTTGAGACCGAGTCTCACTCTGTCCCGGTGTCACCCTGGGTAGAGCTCAAGTGCATCACAACTCACAGCAACCTCAAATCGTTCACCCCACATGATCATCTTGCCTCAGCCTCCCAAGTAACTGGAACTGCTGGCACCTGTGACAACACCTGGCTAGTTTTCCTATTTTTAGTAAAGATGGGGTCTTACTCTTGCTCAGGCTGATCTAGAACTCCTGAGCTCAAGCGATCCACCTGTCTCAAGCCTCCCAGAGTGCTGGGATTACAGGGGTGAGCCGCCTTGCCTGGCTACTGCTGAGGATTTCGAAGGAGTTCACTTCATTAGACAAAAGGCACACAGCAGATCTTTGCAATGTGAGTAAGATTCCCTCTCTTCACCCTCCTGCTGAGATGGCTTAGGGACACATATTACACCTCCCTGTAGTCCCGATAGGTTGATTGAGAGGATCTGAAAGGACACTTTATGAAATTAAATCATCTGATCTGAGGTACATCCAAGGGTAGAGCAAAGTTTGCATAATCACATCTTTGGCTATTTTCTACATTCTCCACTGTTTGGAGACAATTTCTTAATTTCAGCAGCTTTTGCTTTCCGGAGATATGGAGAATTTTCAGAATCAGAAACTGGTGGTTCTTTTTGTCTTAGCAGACAAAGCCAGACTTGTTTAACTCCTTCCACATTTTATTATACTTTAAGCAACAAGAAACCAGGTGGCATCATTAACACCTGCCTTGGAAATCTCTCTAGTTGTGTAACAAAGTTCATCACCTACAAGTTCTGCTTTTTAGGAGACAATTTCTCTAAGCTTTTTACCAACAAAAAACACTGATGCCCCTTTCCGCAGCTTCTAATAATACAGTCCTCACTCTTTTCTGAGAGCTCATCAGTGCGACCCTGAAATCCAAACTGCTGCTAGCCGTCTGCTCTGGGATTTAAGCTGCTTCTATTATGCACTTCAAATTTCTCACAAAGTCACTTTTTATGTGTTTATTAAGAAGCACCCGACTTCTGGAACCAAAGCCCCGTGGTAGCTTCTTTTCATCTGTAGGACAGAGAACCATCACCTCCACACTTTCACAGTTGCTGCCAGAACTCAGTCCCTTAAGGCTGTGATATCTATTTTTTCTGCTTCTTCAAAGATAACCTAAGGGGAGAGAGAGAGTGTTCCCAGCTGAGTCACCAGACTACATCAAGACATTCCTGGTTATCTCCAGTCTAAATACCTGACCGCAATTAAAATGGCTGTTTCATACCACCACTAAGTTTTGGGTTGACTTGCTATAGAAGAATAGTCACTATGATATATAAGTCCAATTTTCCTTTGGTTAACAAGTAAATTCAATGTAAATCTCATTAAATAAATTATAAAAGTAGCCATGATTTGTTGGCAGAAATTTTAAAATAGCATATTGGATTCTACTTAGGACACTATTGTACATTAAAATATTTGTTAAAAATATACTGTAAGTTTCATCATGAATAATATATTTGGAAATACTTTAATTTGATGATTTTTAAATTTTGAAAATTATACTTCAAAAAAAGACAAGTGGAGGGTGGTGCCTGTGGCTCAAAGGAGTAGGGTGCTGGCCCCATATGCCAGAGGTGGCGAGTTCAAACCCAGCCCTGGCCAAAAACTGCAAAAAAAAAAAAAAAAAAAGACTAGTGGATTACTTTTTGAAAATGGTCATGATTTTTATCTAAGTGCTACACAAAGAGAATGTTTGGAACTTTTTACAGGTGTAGCTCTACAAAGAAATACATTGAGGCTATGACAAGTGTTCAATTACTAATAGATAAAAGACAAATTGGGTATAGTTGTTGATATAGTTTCTCTTTTGTTCAACATTGGTTTTAAAGCTGTTAGAAAACACTTCATATGATACATAAGAATTTTGATCAGGTGAGTCCAAGTTATTAATCTGGTAACAATCATCTTGATGGTCTTTATAATATTACTATGTATATGCTTTCCATTAACTTGCTGTATCTTAGTTAATACACCTTGTTTTCATTCTTTTATTACAGATACATTATGAGACAAATTAAGTTATGTATAACTTAGAAAAAAAATTCAAAACTCAATTGAGTGAACATATGACTCAGTAAATAACGAGGCCACTTGACAGACACAGCTATCTAAGAACATTTCAAATTTCTCCTTTTTTTTTTTTTTTTGAGAGAGTCTTACTTTGTTGCCCTAGGTAGAGTGCCAAGGCATCATAGCTTATAGCAACCTCAAACTCTTAGGCTCAAGCCATCCTTTTGCCTCAGCTTCCCGAGTAGCTGGGACTACAGGGACCCACCACAATATGTGGGCTAGTTTTAGAGACAGGTTCTCACTCTTACTCAGGCTGGTCTCGAATTCCTGAGCTCTAGTAATCCACCTGCCTCAGCCTTCCGGAGAGCTAGGATTACAGGTGTGAGCCACCATTCCCAGCTCTCAAATTTCTCCATTTTAAATGAGACATTAGTTGTTTTATTTACCAGTTCATATAAGAAGACAAAGATAGTAAACAAATTACTAACTCTAGTCAGTGGTTCTCAACCTATGGGTCACAACCCTCAGGAAGTGTATTAAAGGGCCGCGGCATTAGGAAGGTTGAAAGCCACTGCTCTAGATAGAAACAGCTCTATAATTTCGGAAGTCCCAAACTACTGGTTGAAAAAAGATGCTCTTACCCTAATGCCAGCACATTCTAGATTGCTTGTTGTCACCACTAAATTACATGACTCACTGTAGCACTGTCTACAGCTATTACCAATACTAATGTTCTAGCAGAAAGGAAGTATTTCATAGAACGGAATTCAGGAAAACATTAGCCAAGTGACTCTGACTTGTCTTTTGGGACTTTAGTCTCAGAACCCCGCGCCCCCCGCCCCCAATTCTTGCTCCAATACTTTTACAAGCCATAAGGAAAAGCATGCCCTTTCCTCACTTGAGTTCTATAAAGCATGAGTGTAGGTCATGCATGGTGCTGAATGAGAGTTTTGCACTTACGTACCATAATATGCAATTTTTTAAAGAATTGAAACCTGTTTTATTCGCTGAATTGAATTTCCTTCTATTTCTTGGAAAGGTACACCTTACATTTAACAGTGGCTGCCAGATATATATTCCCGAATCAGCAAATAAGAAAATCCAGGAACGGTACTCTTCAGTATGACTATTAGTAGCTTTATTTTATCCTCATTAATTCACTCTTGAGTAAAAAAATTTCAACTAGATTCTCAAGAATCTGTGAATTTTGTTTCATTTAAGTATCCCATAACAGAAAACATACTAACACTGATATAAAAACAACACGTACTGTTATTTAAGTAACAACACTCTGCCAGAGTTATGTTAGGGCTTGGCTTTTAATCACTATATTATGTTCCTCCTGCAACATCTGTACAGAGTCTCTCCACAAGATGGGGCTTACACAGACCATGTCACTCATGTCTGTACATGGTATTGTGGGGGAAATAGCATGATGATTTTTATCTTTATCCACTAAAAAGTGAACTCAACGAAAGCAGGAATTTCTTCCCTCTTTGATAACTACTGTTTGACAAAGAAGTAGAAAAGAGCCTAGAATTCAGGAGGCACTTGTATTTGTGAATGATTAAATAACAATTAAGGGGGAATGGCCTCAATTCCATGAATGGACTGTATCCTGAGACATTCATTCACCTGGCCCCTGGCGGAAGGGACTGTATTCATTAGTTTCCTCGCCAAGGAACCCATACACCTATATACACCCTGAGACTAAAGGCCTAAAGGAGGAGATGGGGAAAGACTGGGAGAGAAATGGAGAGAGCTTCTCTCTCCCCACTAGAATTCTCTCCCTCTACCAGGAGCTTTAGTGTTTTCTGTAAATAAATTCTGTCTTACCACTGGGGGGGGAAGGGGAATAATGTAATGAAGAATAAAAAAAAAAAAAGAACAAAGATTGTAATTTTAAAAAAGGAACAAAAATTGTATCAAGGAAATGAGAATTTTTCTTTTCCATGCAATTCACATCAGAAGCACAGGGCAAGTTACAGAAA
>CAUYON010150461.1:0-16748 GCA_963573935.1 Arctocebus calabarensis | reverse complement strand
TGCTTCCAAGTATTGGTCAATTTCCTTCAGATTATCATATTTCTGAGAGTAAAGTTTCTTGTAATATTCATTAAGGATTGTTTGAATTTCTGAGGAGTCTGTTGTTATTTCATCTTTATCATTTCTGATTGATGGGATTAGCGATTTTACTCTTTTTTTCCTGATTAGGAGGGGGCTTTGCGGGGCTGTTGGTGGGAACTTGAACTTCAGTTATTCTCCAGATGAAGTGCCTGGGGGCCCTCCTCACCAACTTCCACAGCTCAAAGTGTCTTTTCCGCCCCTCTCAGGCTTCACTAGGGTCCCCGCCTAGTGTAATGCTGGCTGGTCACCCATTCTTTCTCTCTCTCTATGATCTGGGGAAAAGGCGCTTGCCATTTTGGACATTCCAATGTGTCAGTCCGGCAGAGTCCGGACTCCTTGGCTCACGCCAGGGCTGCCCGGGTCTCTATGGTTCCTAGCAGCGCCCCTTTCTGATCATCAAACTCTGAGTTCCACCCTTCAGTGGAATTTTCTCCGATTAGAGCTTGTGGGTTGGGACCTGCTGTCCTCCCTGTGGGAGGGGCTGGCTGCCCCTCCACTGGGCAGGGGGAAACAGTTTGCAACAGTTTCCATAGTTAAGAACTATATTTCAAATGCACCAATCCTCCCGATCTCTGTGTCTCACCAGCTGCCCGTCGACTCCAATAGTTCACACGGGGAAAGATCCAGAGCTCCCACCTTCTCACCTGCTGACCTGGGAGAGATGTGCTACGGGACCGTCTCCACCGCCATCTTCCAGCACTCTCTATGGATATCCACTTCTCCCAGCACCATTTATTGAATAGGGAGTCTTTCCCCCAGTGTTTTCTTATTTGGTTTATTGAAGATTAAGTGGTTGTAAGATGTTAGTTTCATTTCCTGGTTTTCTATTCCATTCCAAATGTCTATGTCTCTATTTTTGTGCCAATACCATGCTGTTTTGACTTTTATTGCCTTGTAGTACAGCCTAAAGTCTAGCATGCTGATGCCTCCGGCTTTGTTTTTATTACTAAGAAATGCCTTAGCTATATGGTTTTTTTTCTGGTTCCATACAAAACAAAGAATTTTTTTTCAAGTCTTGAAAGTGTGATGTTGGTATTTTATTTTATCTTTTGAGACAGAGTCTCACTTTGTCACCCTGGGTAGAGTTGCCATGGCATTACTCACAGCAACCTCAAACTCTTGGGCTTAAGCAATTCTCTTGCCTCAGTCTCCCAAGTAGCAGGGACTACAGGCGCCCACCATAGCGCCCAGCTGTTTTTTGTTGCAGTTGTCATTGTTCAGCTTGCCTGGGCCAGTCATCATTTTTCTTAAATGATTATGTTGAACTTATCTGACCATATGTATCAGTAAACCACTTGCCAGAGCTGCCTCTTGAGAATGCGGAAAAACAAAAGACCCCTCAGTAACTGCAGAAAATTATTAAAATGAATTCAATGCCTATTTATCAAAGACACCATCAAAGAAGAGAACAGACAATCCACAGAGGGGTGGGTATGTTTGCAATAATGCCAGACAAGTTAGAGCTACATGAAGGGCTCAGGTGGAGTAACTATGACATTTCTGGTGTCTAATACCATCTCGGCCCCCATCCTGTTTTATTATCCTTTCATTTCATACTATTGATGTAAAAGTAATACATATTCATAATTCATTGTAGAAACTATAGACAAGAAAAAGGAAAAAAAAAGCAATTGTTACTTACAAAATCTTAGTGCATATTCTCTGATTATACACTCTCTCCATCCTTGTAGCCCTAGCCTGATTGCGTTATTGTCGTTTGGTTGCCAGTGGAGAAAACAGACGCTGACTTACCTAAACAATAAAAAGCATTTATTAAAAGGATACTAGAGAGCTCAAACAATTCAAGCAGAATACTCAGGCCTTGGAATGCATAGCAACCTCGGTGACCCCAGCTGTCAGCAACCAGGAGTCATAGACAGTCTCCCTAGTACTCTTCTATGGGTCGTTTCATCGTTAAACAACTTTTATACCTGAATAATTATACTTAAGATTTAAAGTCCCAGGAAAGTAGATTGCCTGCCAGAATTGGGTACTGTATTAGGCGATCCCACTAGCACTGTAAACCCTGCATGGAATGTGATGGGGGCAGGCACCCCACCAAAGGAGTGTGTGGGTATTTGAGGGGGTGGGTTGTAAATGGACAGTTATTTTTATCATAAAAGCGAGGTAAAAATGATGAGCAGCCCAAAACAATGAATATCTTTTAAGACGATTTTCTACATACTGTTTTAAGGCAGTGTTTTAAAACTGAATATTTTTCAAAATGTATGTCCTTAAGTATTCTCTTGGAAAGAATTATTTTTCACTTTTATGTTGAAATAGAAAATGCATCACAAAAATAGAGAACAGACAGACTGATGAATTCATGCTATGTAATTATCATCAACTTCAAGAAATAAAATAGCATTCCCCAGGGCCCCTCCTGATCATTACCCACTTACTCCTTCCCACAGATAACTACAAACTTGATGTCCAACATCATGAATTAGTTTCCCTTGTTTTTGAACTTGTATAAATGGGATTATAGAGTATGAAATCTTTTGTCTGGTTTCTTCTGATCAGCGTATTTGTGAGATTCATCCGTGTTGCTGTGTTTACCATCTATCTATTTAGGCTTATGTCACATACTCTTTCCATTAAATAAATATACAGGTTGTTTTTTTCTACTGTTGATGGAAATTGAACTATTTCTACTTTTTGGCTAATATGAAGAGTACAGTTATGAACTCTTTATACCTCTTTTTTGGGTGAATATACGGATTCATTTGTAAATGTTCAAATTTAGTAAACAGTGCCAAACAGCTTTCCAAAACTGTTTTACTAATTTACATTGTCCCATCAGTGTTCAAGAGTTCCTAGTTCCTCTATGTTCTAGCCAACATTTGTGATTGTTAATCATTTAAATGTTAGCCACTGTGTTGAGTGAATAATGGTGTGCCATTGTGGTTTTAATTTATGTCTGGGTTTTATTTAAAGTTATGCATTTTCATAGTTAGGAATGAGGCTCATAATTTTAATGAGTTTTAGGATAGCCTCTTTTGTGAAATACCTTTTTGTGTCTTTTGCAAATTTGAAAAAGTCTATTTATTCTTAATAATTTGTAATAAATTCTTTATATATTTTAGATATGATTTCTTTGTTGGCTAAATATAATCCCACTATCTGTTCCCTCTCTTACATTTTTATTTCTTTAATGATGGCTTTTGATAAACAAAAGTTTCTAATGTTAATGTAAATTTATTTCTTCATCTGTTATTCTTTATTTCTATTTGCTTAACCTAAGTTCTTAAATAACTTTTTTCATGTTTACTTCTTAAAGCTTTTGGTTTCCCTGTTCACATGTAGGCCTATCCTTTATTTGGAATTGTTTTTAACCTCACTTTTATCTGTTAAAAAATAAGGTATAAGTTATTTGTAACAAAATATAGTAAATCTACACAAGGTGCCAAAAAAATGTATGCACATTTTACAAAAGGGAAAAACTGTATTAAATTTGTAATACTCAAGTCATGTTTGACTCCTGCAATTACAAGAGGTGCTCAAATGCGACTTGTATTCATCTTTTGTTATCAGTCTATATTGAGTTTTACAATTTCAATATACAATTTCTTACCTTTTTAAAATTGTGTATGCATTTTTGTATGCACTTTGTATATATCTCAGTTAAATACCCAATTCTGTAAGTTCTGAGAAACAAATATAATTATGTAACACCATAATCAGGATATAGAACATTTCTATCATCCCAAACACCTTCATGCCGTGAGTCAACCATTTCCCCTATTCTCAGGCCCAAATAGGCTCTTGTCAACATTTGTGATCGTCCCCTTGCTCAGCATGTCATAGAAATGGAATCATACAGCTTGAGACTGCCTTTCTCATTTAGCATAATGCAATTGAGACTCATCCATGTTGGGGGAACATCTTTTTTCTTGCTGGATAGTCTTCTACTGTGTGGACGTCTCATAGTTTGTTTATCCATTTAGCAGTTGAATTGCATTTGTGTTGTTTTCAGTTTTAGATAATTATGAATAAAGGAACTAAAAACATTCATGTATATGTATTAGTTTTTATGTGACCTTTACTTATCATTCAACTTGAATTACTGGGTGATATGATAAGTATATCTTTAACTTTATAAGAAATTGTTTCCAATTGGTGGGACCACACCCATGGTGCGTCTTAGAAGGGTACAGATAAAACTTACTAAATGCAGAATATAATGGTCTTAACACAATGACTAGGAAAATGCCATGAAGGCTATGTTAAACAGTTTGATGAAAAAATTTCAGATTGTATGTAAAACCAGCACATTGTACCCCATGATTGCACAAATGTATGCAGTTATGATTTAATTAAAAAAAATAATAAATATAAGAAATTGTTTCCTAACGTGGCTGGACCATTTTTCACTTTCATATTTTGGTCTTTGTCCCCAGTTTCTGGCACAGAGCTCCTAAGATCTTTATAAGTTCTAGAGTACTAGGAGTTTCTAACACAGAGCTCCTAAATTCCTTTGTATTTCCTGAGGGATAGGAACATCTTTTGTTCTAATAAGGTGATTCTAGGTTGGCCCTGGGTGTGGGGTCTGGTCACCAGAAGGATCATGCCATTATTAGAAACTTGGAACTTTCAGCTCTGCCCCTCATCTTTTGGGAAAGAAAGCTAGAAATGTAGTTAGTAATTATCATACTTATGTGATGAGGCTTCCATAGAAGTCTGAATGAGTATTTGCACATGCTAAATGATACAGGTTAGAGATGGGAGAACATGGGCCTTGCTACAAGATAAGGCTGGGTTTTAATCACAGCTTTGGCATGTATTAGATTTTAGAGAGGTTCTTATCCTTTTTATGCCTCAATTCGCCCTTCTGCAAATTGGAGATGTAATGCCTTCCTTGTATACACAGACTAGGTGCTCTATAAACAGCCCTACAGAGGGGGACATGGCGATTGAGAGAAGACAGAATTTGCACTCTCAAGGGCATTTACTGAAGAGTGCTCTGAGTTGGATGCTGAGGGGGGGGTGCTTTCTCTGATGCTTTCCACTTGCTTTTTTGTGGCTATGACAAAGTATGAGTCCCTCTCCTACTGCCTGCCTTTGCTGTTACCATGGTGATCCAGGTTCATTTTAGAAGAAGTCTGTGACAGGACAGATTGGTCTTTGCAATTTGTGAAATCTCACTCTAAAAATAAGGAGCAGGCAGTCCAGGTGGCAGTAACAACTTGGTGTTGGGGAGAGCTTCTGGCACCTTTCAGCCACACAGTGGCAGAGATTCTGAAGCTCTGGATTTATCAGGGGGACAGTCAACCTGCTGATAAGTTACAGAAGTTGAAGATTCCTGATAGCTTTCCAGTTCTCTCTCTCCCTCCCTCTTTCTCTTTCTTGTCTCATTCTGTCACTCAGGCTGGAGTACAGTGGCCTTATCATAGCTCATTGCAGCCTTGCACTCCTGGGCTCAAGTGCTCTTCCAGCCTCAGCCTTCCAGGTAGCAGGGACTATAGGTATGTGCCACCATGCCTGGCTAATTTTTAAATTAGCCTGTTGCCCAGGCTGGTCTCAACTCCTGGGCTCAAATGATCTCACCTTGGCCACCTAAAGAGTTGGGATACAGATGTGAGCCACCAGGCCTGGCATTTCAGTTCACCTGTCCTCGGGTTCTGCCCCTTTGTAGCATCCTTCTTTTCACCAAACTGACCCAGAAGCAGTAATTGACAGGGCATTAAACATAGAGATTCCTATAAATTGAGTTATGAGAGCTTTTTATTATAGACCATTGCAAACGTGAAAACATAGGCTGAACTTCCCACTGAACTTCAATGATTACCAATTCATGGCCAAAGTATATCCCCATATAATTTTTAAACAAATCCTCAAAATTTTATCATAGTCTATAAAGATTTCAATAGGACATTAAAGGACAAGAATTAGTTTTGTCTGTGTGTATCTGTGTGCTTGTGTTTTTAACATAACCATAACGCCATTTAAATTGACCTTGAGGATATTCTTTACTACTCTCAGAGAATTATGAAGAATAAAGTCATGAACCTTTACTTCTTCCCATGAAAGTTTAACTGCTGCAAGAATTTTCCTATGAAATAAACAACTAGAAAATTGAGAAAAGTCTATTGTATAACAACTGTTTTGTGATAGCAGACAACAGGAAACATAGGACAGTGAAAACTGAGAGAAGGGAAATCAATAAGGTGAGCCCTTTAATTCTCCTATCTTACTGTCCACGGTTGATTCCAGGTAATGGGGCAGGAAGGAGAATCGAAGTAGAGCATGGGTGACTCACTGGGTTGAGGAGGCAGTGATCAGAGTTAGGGGAGACAGGCTTACATTTTCAGTCCGGTGAGGAAGGGATTGCAGGGAGCAGGAGAGGACATGGTAACATGCGGTGTTGCCATTTGGCACCTTGCTCTTTTTCACATAACAATTCATCTGTTCATTCATCCATCATGTAAACATTACTTATAGAGGCCCTTCTATGTGGGAGGCCCTGTTCTAGATGTGCTGCAGATGCAGCCTCTCTAGTGATGCATTGTCCCATCACCTGCAGTAGTTTCAGGTTTCACACAAACAATCCAACTAGCAAGACAAAACAGGACTGAGTCTAACACTGAGTTTACTCTCTAGACTAGTGTTTTTCTTTTTTTTTTTTATCTGATGGCACACTTTAACTTCCATAGTACACTTAAATTATGTTGATCAAAAAAAAAAAAAGGAGTGCTTTGAACTTCTTTGGAAAATAATTTAATTAGTGGTCCAAATATGTTCAAGGCACAACTAAGATCCTCTGATGGAACACTAGATGAAAATCACTGCTCTAGATGGAAACAGGTCAGGGAAAACAGCACACAAACATCTTTGGTCTCATCAGTGGTCCAGCAACTGGGAATGCAAACAAAATTTCTGTGAACCAGGCCAATTACATATGACTCACTTCTAAACAGAAAATGCACCACTCTAACTCCCCAGTTGTCTATTCAGATACATAGGCCCAAGGAATGAGTGCCAATTCATTTGCCTTACTCTTCTACTAAACAATAGAGATAACCAACTCATGGTATACAATATTTTAGGTTTATGCAAGGAAATAACACAGTGAACTCAGGGTCCTCTCTCCCAAGCAATTTATCCCTTATTCATACACATACTTTTGAGGAGGACATAGACAAAGCACGAATACTGTAAGACAGTTGTTGACAAATGTTATAGTGACCAATAAAGTAGAAAGAGATAGTGGATGATGGAAGGTGTTACTTTATAACTTAATGAGGGGAGTCCTTGAAGAGTTCATTTGCACACAGTTAAGTATATCCACAGACAATTAATTGCTTAGCAGCAGATTTTCTGAGTCAAAGCCTATGTGCTTTCATAGTTTTGGTAAGTATTGCCAAATTTCCTGTTGTAGAGTTGTTCCATTTCTCTTTTCCACCAGAAATGAACCTATTCACCCAGACCTTCATCAGCATAGGAAACAATCTAAGTTTTGGATCTGAACCATTTCATATGTAAAGAATAGCATCTCATCATTATTTTGTACATTCCTTTTATTGTGAATTGGGTTATACATTTTTCATAAAGTTTAATAATCATTTGAACTTACTCTATAGTAACTGTCCATTCATGTCCTTTGCCCTTTATTTTCTATTGTCTTTATCTTATTTCTTTGTACGAATGCTTAATACATTAGAGAAATTAGCCTTTTGTCCATGATAGGTAATAATAATCTTTTCTTTCAATATCACATTTATCTTTTTGTTTTGTGTGTTTTTCTTATATACATTTTTTAACTTCTATGTAATTTAATTTCTTAACCTGTTATAGCATTCCTATTCTGAGATTATAAAAATAATTTTATTCATGTTTTATGATAGAAATTTTCTGATATCAACTTTAATACTTACATTTTTTAAGAGACAGGGTCTTGTTCTTTCCCTGACTCGAGTGCAGTGATGTGATCATAGCTAATTGCAGCCTAGAACTCCTGAGTTCAAGTGATCTTCCTGCCTCAGCCTCATGAGTAGCCAGGACTATAGGCTCACACCACAATGCCTGCCTAATTTTTATTTTTTGTAGAGATGAAGTGTTGCTACGTTGCCCAAACTGGTCTCAAACTCCTGGCCTTAGGTGATCCTCGTGCCTAGCCTTCAACAAAGCTGGGATTACAGACATGAGCCACCATGCTCAGCCAACATTTATATCTTTTTTAAATTTTTTCAAGAAAAATGCCTATCAAAAATTTTCATTTTGCTTCACTTGAAATTTATTTTGACATAAGATATAAGAGATAGAATCTTTACCTCTTTTTCTCACATGGCTGTCCATTACAAAACCACCATTTGTTGAATAATAGCCTGATTATATTTCAGAGCATGTATATCTGCTCTTAACTGGCCACTCAGAACACACACACTTTAGGTTTTTGCCAAGACTACAACCTCAAACTCATAATGTTTGAGTTTTACTTAAGCATTGTGATAAAAAAATGATTTATGTGGAGGGTTTTTAAAAGCTGTTCATCTGAGATTACATGTTATGTGTGTGTTCCTTCTATTTTCCAAGTTTTATTCTTGAAAGACAGATGATTACAGACTTACATATGGCTTCTGTTGTTGGAAGGCCCATCAGAAGGGCCTTTTTCAAGATGAGCATTTACTTCCTTACTTAGAATCTGTTGAGAGATTTAAAAAAATTGCTATATAAAATTCTAATGTTGCATTCATTGTAGAGATACTTTATCCAATGTCTTATACATAAACTACCCAGAGACCACATTTTTTTCACCTAAGAGAGAAGAGTCAAGGAAGCTTATATCTGGCTGTTTTGGGAGGTTGATGTGAATTTCATGATTGATTTCTTTTGGCTGCCAAGAAACAAAACCTAGGGGTGGTGATATACCAGGTACTGCTTGGAGTTTGTGGACTTTGGAATGAGATAGATCTGGATCATACCCCAGCTATTACCCTGATGAGCTGAGTTGCCTCAAGCAAGTTATTTAAGGTATCTGTCCTACCTGCCTCATCTGGAAGACAGGGATAATAGTAATTATAGCTGCCTTATTGGGAGGATGGAGGGGGTTGAAAATAAGTGAAGGATTTAGCACAAAGCCAACACATAGTAAGCATGCAATAAATATTAGCTCTCATTATTTATGAATTTGTGGTTATCAAGGTGTTAAGAAGCACGCCATTTTTTAAAACGTTGACGGGGTGGAGGGAGGCAAGATGGCTGACTGAAGCCAGCTTTTGGCAGAGGTGCTCATCCAGAGGGAAAAATAATGGCCAGAAATAACCCAATGAAGCAGAAGATCAGGAGCTGAGCTCAGACAGAGGATCGACAGGTTTGGATCACCTCTGCTGCGACAAGCTGTGACTCCAAAGAAACAAATTTCAGGTACAAAACCCATCCCAAAGAGGATGGGAATCCTTCCTCAACCCCCCCCCCCCAAAGGGGTTTGAGGCGAGTAGAGAACAGAGGACATTTTGTTTCACCAAAGGGGAGAGAACGACTGAGGTTTGGGACTCCCTCCACAGAGAGATACCGCTGCAAACCCAGGCAGTCTCTTGCCTGGGCCAAAAGTTGACCTAAGATTCTTCCTACCTTCCTGAACTCCCAATCCACATGTCCTCCTTGTCCTGGAGGTCTGGAAGACTACATCCTGCAAAATCCAGAGTGTTTGGCACATTTTTGCTAGGGTGGTGTACCTCATGAGCTGTGGGGCAGTTGCTCTGAAACCATAACTTTAATAGAGATGGGGAGTCACAAAGGGAAAGAGACTTGCCCCGTGTTGGAAAGAGCATAGCTCAGGACCTGTGCTATTGACCACCAGGAACTGTGGCCCACCAGAAGCCCTGCTTGGCTCCTCGCTGGGATCCTGTGACCTGTGGTCCATTGCTGGAGACTCCTGCCCGGCACTTGCAACCCCTGAGTCCCCCAAGGCTGGCAACTCTGCCCCTGGCTTCCAGTCCGGCTCCTGTGGCCCAAGCCCAGGGGTCAGCAGCTCTGTCCTCCAGCTCCCTGCTGCCTCCGGTGACCTGCACATAGCAGTACCCCAGACTGGCTGCACCACCTCCAAAAGTGGCAGCGCAGCCCCTGACACTGGTGGCAGCTCCATGGTCCCTCCCACTAGGGTCAAACTGAGCTGCCAGTGGACCCCCACTGCCTAGATGCTGAAGATATTTTGAACTCTCCACCTGATTGCTGTTTCTGTTGACCAGGACAATTGGTTTGGAACTCTCGATCTGGGCCGATCACCCAGGGAACCATCAAAGTTGTACCCTGGTTGTTGTTGTGTTAATGTGGGATTCCCCCCTTCCAGTTGCTGCCTGTGGTGGGGGGGTGGGGTGTCTTAGTTGCTTACATGTCTCCATAGCTGAGATTTAAGCCCAAAGCTGCTGATTCACTACGCTTGGGCAGAGACTAGCTGAGTACCGATCAGTGCCATCTAACCCCCCCACACCATGCAGGTGCCCAGAGTTTCAGGCTGTAGTTCTGAATGGGACATTTTTAAAGCTCTAAGGGAAAATCTGCAATTATCAGTTCCAGTTCTTTGGTAAAGGGTTGGTTAATTACAATTCCAGGAGCTCTCAATTAAATTTCACCTTGCCAGCTTCTCTAGCCAAATGTTGAAAAATAATCATGGGGCAGAATCAACAGAAAAACTCTGCAACATAAATAATCAGGGTAGATCAACTCCCCCGAGGAATGACAAAGGAGACACAACAGAAGATCCCATTCATGAAAAAATGGCTGAGATGTCAGAAATTGAATTCAGAATTTGGATTGCAAATAACTTTAACAGAATGAAGGTAAAGATGGAATTAAAAATTCAAGGAGCAATTCAAAAGTTGTCTCAAGAATTCAATGAATTGGCTTGGTGCTGGTAGCTCAAGCAGCTAAGGCGCCAGCCACATACACTAGAGCTGGCAGGTTTGAATCCATCCTGGGTCTGCCAAACAACAATGACAACTACAATCAAGAAAGAGCTGGGCATTGTGGCAGACACCTGTAGTCCCAGCTACTTGGGAGGCTGAGGCAAGAGAATTGCTTAAGCCCAGGAGTTGGAGGGAGGAGTTGTTGTGAGCTATGATGCTATGACACTCTACCCAGGACGACAGCTTGAGGCTCTGTCTCAAAAAAAAATTTTTTTTTTCAATGAATTCAAAGACAAAATCACCAAAGATTTTGACACATCGAGGCAAGAACTTGCAGCTCTCAAAGATCTGAGAATATGGTAGACTCCTTCAGTAACAGAATGGAACAGGCAGTAGAAAGGATCTCTGACATTGAAGGCAAAGCTCCAAATACTCAAAGAGGAAGAGAAGCAGACAGCAAAAATGGGTCATGGGTGCCTCAGAGAATTGTGGGACCACTCCAAAAGATCAAATATTTGCCTCATAGGAATCCCTGAAGGAGAAAAGGATGGTCTGAAAGGCTAAGGCCAGATACTCTACTCCAAGAGATAATTGAGGAGAACTTCCCAAGCATGGCAAGATGTTGAAATTCAGATAGCAGTTTCAGAACCCCAGCATGACTCAACCAAAATAAAACATCTTCTAGACACATTGTAATTAACTTCAACAAAGTCAATATGAAAGAGAAAATTCTGCAAGCGGCCAGGCATAAAAAAAATCATAAGCTACAAGGAGAAGAGTATTAGAATGATTACAGACATCTCTGATGAACCTTTTCAAGCCAGAAGGGGATGGTCCTTGACCTTCAATCTCCTAAAAAAAAACAACTTTCAGCCCAGGATCCTGTATCCAGCTAAATTGAGCTTCATTTATGACAGAGAAGTTAAATACTTTAATGAAATACACACGTTGAAAAAATTTGCCGTAACCAAACCAGCTGTTCAGGATATCGTCAGACACATCCTCCATAATGACCAGCACAATGCTCTACCACCAAAGTAAACGCACTCTGAAATTTTTGACCAAAACCCAATTTCCCACAGTGGTGAAAAGATTCAAACCATCCTCTGGACTTTCGAAAAACTTGACACCCAAAATACTACCAGGCTTATCAATACTCTCAATTAGTGTGAACAGCTTAAACTATCCTCTTAAGAGGCATGGGTTGGCTGACTGGGTACAAAAACTCAGGCCAGATATCTGCTGCATACAAGAATCTCATCTTGCATTAAAGGATAAATATAGACTCAGGGTGAAGGGATGGGCATCTGTAATCCAGGCAAATGGAAATTAGAAAAAAGCAGTGTTAGCAATTTTATTTGTAGATACACTAGGCTTTAAACCAACAAAAGTAAGGAAAGACAAGGATGGTCATTTCATATTTGTTAAGGGTAACACTCAACATGATGAGATATCAATTATTAACATTTATGTGCCCAACCAGAATGCTCCTCCATTTATAAGGGAGACCCTAACAGACATGAGCAATTTAATAGCTTCCAGCACCTTAATAGTTAGAGATTTTAACATCTCTTTGGCAATGTTGGATACATCCTCCAGTAAGAAACTAAGCAAAGAAATTTGGGACTTAAACTTCACCATACAACAATTGAATTTAACAGACATCTATGGAACATTTCATCCTAACAAAACTGAATACACATTCTTCTCATCAGCCCATGGAACATCCTCCAAAATTGATCACATCTCAGGTCATGAGTCTAACCTCAGAAAATTTAAAAGTATAGAAATTATTCCTTGTATTTTCTTCATCATGCAATAAAAATTGAACTCACCAATAACAGGTATCTGCATACTTATACAAAGACATGGAAACTAAATAACCTTATGCTGAATGATACCTGGGTCATAGATGAGATTCAGAAGGAAATTGCCAATTTTTTGGAACAAAACAATAATGAAGATACGATTTATCAGAACCTGTGTGATATTGCAAAGGCAGTCCTAAGAGGGAAATTTGTAGCATTGCATGCCTTCCTCAAGAGAGCAGAAAGAGAGGAAGTGAATAACTTAATGGGACATCTCAAGAAACTGGAAAAGGAAGAATATTCAAACCTCAAACTCACCAGAAGAAAAGAAAGAACTAAAATTAGAGCAGAATTAAATGACATCAAAACAAAAGAATTATTCAAAAGATTAATGAATCTAAAAGTTGGTTTTTTGAAAAATTCAACAAAATTGATAAACCTTTGACCAATCTAAGCAAAAATAGAAAATTAAAGTCCATAGTATCATCAATCAGAAATGACAAAGGTGAAATAACAATGGACACTTCAGAAATTCAAAAAATTCTTAATGAATACTACAAAAATATTTATTTGCAGAAATATGAAACTCTGAAAGAAATTGACCAAAACTTGGAAACACCTCAACTTCCTAGACTTAATCAGAAAGAACTGGAAATGCTGAATAGACCTATATCAAGTATTGAAATAGAATCAACTATATGAAATCTCTCTAAAAAGAAGAGTCTGGCACCAGATGGCTTTGCATCAGAATTCTACCAAACCTTTAAAGAGGAACTAGTACCTATATTACTTAACGTTTTCCAAAACATCGAAAAAGAAGGAATACTTCCCAACACATTCTATGAAGCAAATATCACCCTGATCCCTAAACCAGGAAGAGACCCAACAAGATAAGAAAACTATAGATCAATATCTTTAATGAATATAGATGAAAATATATTCAATAAGATCCTAGCAAACAGAATCCAGCAACACATCAAATGAATTATACACCATGACCAAGTGGGTTTTATCCCAGGGTCTCAAGGTTGGTTCAATATACATAAATCTATAAATATAATACATCACATAAACAAACTGAAAATCAAAGACCATATGATTCTCTCAATAGATGCAGAAAAAGCTTTTGACAATATCCAGCATCCTTTCATCTACAGAACACTTAAGAAAATAGGGACATTTCTTAAATTGATAGAGGCCATCTACAGCAAACCCACAGCCAATATCATATTGAATGGAGTAAAATTGAAAACATTTCCACTCAGATCAGGAAGCTGGCAAGGTTGCCCATTGTCTCCACTGCTTTTTAACATTGTAAAGGAAGTCTTAACCATCTCAAGGAGGCAAGAGAAGACAATCAAGGGTATACAATTAGGGTCAGAGGAGATCAAACTTTCAGTCTTTGCAGATGATATGATTTTATAACTGGAAAACCCCAAGGACCCAGCCACAAAACTCCTAGAAATGATCAAAGAATACAGTAGCATTTCAGGATACAAAATCAATACTCACAAATCAGTAGTTTTTATATATACCAATAATAGTCAAGCCAAAAAAAAAAAAAAGTCAAGGACTCTATTCCCTTTACAGTTGTGCCAAACAGATGAAATTCTTGGTAGTTTACTCAACAAAAGATGTGAAAAATCTCTATAAAGAGAACTATGAAACTCTAAGAAAAGAAAAAGCTGAAGATGTTAACAAATGGAAAAACATACAATGCTCATGGCTGGGAAGAATCAACATTGTTTAAAATGTCCATATTACCCAAAGCAATTTGCAAATTTAATGTAATCCCTATTAAAGCACCACTACCATACTTTAAACATCTGAAAAAAATAGTACTTCATTTTATATGGAACCAGAAAAAAACTCAAATAGCCAAGACATTACTCAGAAATAAAAACAAATCAGGAGGAATCATTCTACCAGATGTCAAACTATACTATAAATCTATAGTGATCAAAACAGCATGGTATTGGCACAAAAATAGAGAGGTAGATGTATGGAGCAGAATTGAGAACCAAGAGACGAACCCAGACACTTATTGTCATTTGATCTTTGATAAGCCCATCAAAAATATAAATTGGGGGAAAGATTCCCTATTTAACAAATGGTGCTGGTAGAATTGGCTAATGACTTGTAGAAGACTGAAACTGGACCCACATCTTTCCCATTAAAAAAAATTGACTCTCCCTGGATAAAAGATTTAAACTTAAGACATGAAACTATGAAGATTCTTGGAGAGAGTGCAGGAGAAACACTTGAAGAAATTGGCCTGGGAGAATACTTTATGAGAAGGACCCCCCCCGCCCCAGGCAATTGAAGCAACACCAAAAATACATAACTGGGATCTGATCAAATTAAAAAGCTTCTGCATAGCCAAGAACATAGTAAGTAAAGCAAGCGGACAGCCCTCAGAATGGGAGAGGATATTTGCAGGTTATGCTACTGACAGAGATTTGAAAACCAGAATCCACAGAGAACTCAAACTTATTAATAAGAAAAGAATAAGTAATCCAATTTCATTGTGGGCAAAGGACTTGAACAGAAGCTTCTCTGAAGAAGATAGGCGCTTGGCCTACAGACACATGAAAAAAACGCTTATCATCTTTAATCATCAGAGAAATGCAAATCAAAACCACTTTGAGATATCATCTAACTCCCGTAAGACTGGCTCTCATAACAAAATCCCCAAACTACAGATGTTGCCATGGATGTGGAAGAAAGGGAACACTTCTGCACTGCTGGTGGGAGTGCAAGCTAATACATCCTTTTTGGAAAGAAGTATGGAGAATACTCAGGGATCTAAAGTAGACCTGCTGTTTAATCCTGCAATTCCTCTACTAGGTGTATATCCAAAGGACCAAAAATCACTTTATAACCAAGATATTTGCATCAGATTGTTCACTGCAGTTCAATTCATAATAGCCAAGTCATGGAAGATGCCCAAGTGCCCACTGACCCATGATTAATGAATTCTGGTATATGTATACCATGGAATATTCTGCAGCCTTAAAAAAAAGATGGAGATTTTACCTTTTTTAGATTTACATGGATGGAGCTGTAACATATCCTACTTAGTAAAGTATCTCAAGAATGGAAGAAAAAATATCCCATGTACTCAGTACTATTACGGAACCAATTTACAATCGCTCACAATTTAATATGAAGAATACATCACAACTATGGCCCAAGATGAAAAAAGGAGGAGGGGAGCGAGGAGGGGCGGGGGGAGGTCAGATCAAGGGAGGGTGAATGGTGGGATCACATCCATGGTGCATAATGCATGGGTACATGTCAGATCTATTTGTATAGAGTGCAAATGTCTTGTCAAATAACTAAGTAAAGGAGATGAGGTACATATTAACCAGTGTGATGTAAGCATTCCTAATTCTATATGAAATCAGCACATTGTACCCCATAAATGCATTAATGTATACATGATCTAAGTGTTTGTGATTTAATAAAAAATAAAAAAATAAAAATGAAATAAAAAGTTGACAGGATTTGAAAGATTAACACTACCAGCCTCTTTGCCAGCTGGAACCATGGAGGGTGTTGAAGAGAAGAAAAAAAAGGTTCCTGCTGTGCCAGAAACCCTTAAGAAAAAGCGAAAGAATTTCACAGAGCTGAAGATCAAGTGTCTGAGAAAGAAATGTGCCCAAAAGATGCTTCGAAAGGCAAGGAGGAAGCTTATCTATGAAAAAGCTAAGCATTATCATAAAGAATACAGGCAGATGTACAGAACTGAGATTTGGATGGCTAGGATGGCAAGAAAAGCTGGCAACTTCTGTGTACCTGCAGAACCCAAATTGGCCTTTGTCATCAGAATCAGAGGTATCAATGGTGTGAGTCCAAAGGTCCGAAAAGGTGTTGCAGCTTCTTCGCCTTCGCCAGATCTTCAATGGAACTTTTGTTAAGCTCAATAAGGCTTCCATTAACATGCTGAGGATTGTAGAACTGTATATTTGGGGGTACCCAAATCTGAAGTCAGTGAATGAGCTAATCTACAAGC
>CAUYON010150460.1:0-11670 GCA_963573935.1 Arctocebus calabarensis | reverse complement strand
AGGATGGGTGGAGGGAGAGTGATTGGTGGGATCACACCTACGGTGCATCTTAGAAGGGTACAGGTGAAAATTACTAAATGTAGAATATAAATGTTTTCATATAGTGATTAAAAGGCCCTGATGGCTATGTTAAATAGTTCATTGAAAATATTTCAGAATGTATATAAAGTCAGCACATTGTGCCCCATGATTGCACCAATGTACACAATTATAATTTAATAAAAATTTAAAAAAAAAGATGAGATGATGTAAAGAGTTCATTCCAGCAGGGTGGAAACAATTGTTTAATTCTGAAAGAAGTAATGGGGATAAAATATAGAAAAGCTGGATTCTGCTTTTGCACATGTTAAGTTTAAAATGTAATTTCCAAGTAGAGATTACCAGGAGGAAGTTGGACATATTGTGTCTAGAGATCAGACAGAAGTTGTGGGCTAGATTTGAGAACATCATCATGTGGATAGGATGACATCTAAAGGCGATGGAGGACATCATTACACGAGAGAGTGCAGAGAAGAGAGAAGCAAATCATCGACCTGAAGCTCAAGGAACTCCAAATGTAGACGTCAGTCCAGGGAAGGAAGACCCTTGAGAGGAAGGGCCTCCAGGATGGCGGGAGATAAGCAGGGAAGTTAGGGAAGGCACCTGCTGTGAAGTTAGGGAAGGCACCTGCTTCACACTCTATTGACAGATCCCATCAAATAAAGACAGTAGTGCATGAGCAGTACCAGGGGAAATGCTGGGGTCGAAATAGACAGGAATGTACCGAGGATGGGCAAACGGAAGCGCGCACGTGCCCCGGGTCCTCATCTGAATCTCTGTGCAGGATGTGCACAGAATGCGTTTAGAAGAAGGCCTAAAGAACGGGGTCTCTCATCCTGCCCTGTAGGCTTTTCACTAGTGACCCTGCATTTATTACTATTAGTGGTGTTGTGACACCCAGAGTGTCTGATCAGCCTCCTGGGACTTCTGCCCAGTCTTTCCTTCTGCAGGAAAAAATGCCTGCACACCTGCTATGGGGCAATGAGGTTGAAAGAACTAAGAGAGAGTAGAGAGCCCATATCATATCTAACCATGATCTGGATAAAAGACAAAGCAGAAGTGATTTTTAGTCTCAGTGAGAGCCGAAAGGAGGCAAATCAGAAGGAATGTTGGAGAGTCAACTGGACCCTCATTTAGCCTAAACGGTTGAAGCAGCTCCACTGTAACAAGTTGGATGTGTTCCTAAAAATTTCCATGCAGTGCAAAATAGCCTAATAAAAACCAGCAAGGCTTACTGGAAAAAAAAAAATGAAGTTTTGGCACAGCACTCAAAAATTGCTCCAGTGACCCATTAAAGAAAAATAAAAAGATTAGAAGCTAATAAAAATGAAAGCACAATTTTACACATGAAAATGGTTGGGAAACACATAAATACTGCAATAAATATGGCACTTTACCTTGAAAAAGCCCTGAAATCCACTTTTGGAAGAGAGCCTTGAAGGGTAGTAGCTTGTGAGTTATGGGGAAGTAGAGCAAGAACAGGAAATTGCAGGACCAGATGAAGAAGGGAGTGATGCTTGGGGAAACCGAGGCAGCCGCGAGATGTTTGAGATGTGCACATGTGTGTATTTCGTATATTCTTACAAGACTTGGTTCTCCTGGGTATATTTGTCAGCATTCCTCTAGTGTTTCTTTCTTAAGAAATTAAGCATGAACAAATGGAAGCAGGATTTATGGTCACATTGTTCCCTAATATATCAACTGTGTTTTCAAAACAAGCCTCATAGCAGAACTGACCATACCATGAATGCATCAGCTGCAGACAGCAGCAGATGTCAGAAAAACAATCAGAGACAGGGGGCTCAACCGTGAATTAACAGTTACCAGGCAGGGCACATTCAAGGACCAGTATTAGAGTCCAAGGCCAGAATTCTTTGCTGGGTGGTGTGCCAGCTTGCAGGAGGTTGGTTCCTCAGAATGGTAGCTTCCTACCAGGGATGTCCAACTTTTTTTTTCTTTTCTGCTACACATTGGAAGAAAAAAGAGTTATCTTGGACCACACAGTAAATACACAAACATTAATTAAAGATGATTGGCAAAAAATGTCTGTGCATACTTTTCATGATATCCAGTACCGCAGAGAAGCAAAAAGTGTCCTCACAAAATCAGTTAGCAATCTGCAGCCCACAGGTTGAACACCCCTATAAGAACAAGTATTTATTGGCCACTTATGTCCAGGCCATATTCTAGGTTTATTTTACATATCTCTGATTCTCTCACAAGTTTATGAAGGTGAGATTACCTATAATTTACCAAATGAAACCATTGAAATTCTGAAAATTTAAGTAACTTATCTTGACTCATGCAATCAATAAATGAAAGAGCCAATAATCAATTTCAACTTTAATACCAAAGTCCACATCATTTTGTGAATAGCCATGGGCCCTTTGTCCCTCCAACAGGGCATAACCTCCATGAACAATGGCCTCCATGAAAATGCAAATTGTTGCAAGTTCACAGAGGCAAAAAATCAAATGAACTGTGTTTCTTGCTTTGATATACTATTTACCAGTGTATTTTATACACAGAAGGCAGCTCATTTGTTGTTTTCCTTTTTATAAAGAAACAACTGAATAACACTTAAAATACTATTTTCAATAAATTTAAAAATAAAAATAATGTAAAATATATCAGTTGTCTTACAGTGGAAAGGATCCATATTAAGCAGAGCATGATTTGTTAAGGAACATGGTGTGATAAGGAGTCTTAGAATTACTAGACTGTAAGCTACCTCTGTCTACAACAGTAGCTGTGACAGAGGGTGTATAAGTATTATTTATTGAATGAATTCACAGACAAACTAATTAACAGACAGACTTGAGTCCAGCTGCCTCTGCCAACTAGATGTTTGGCCTTGGGAAAATTAGGCTATTTAGCCTTTCTAAACTTTTTCCTTTCTTAAATTTTTAAAATAAAGCTGATGGCTGGCTTGCCTACATTGCAAATGTTTTGGAAAAGGAAAGGATTAAATCTAGCATTTGCTGAATTGATATTACAGACTCTTTGGTTAGCAATTTTCCCTACTTTATATTGATGAGATATGAAAATGAAAAGCCTTCTTATTAAATAACCTGAGCTTTTCTTTAATACTCTTTGCCCTGAAAGACTGAATATTTGAAAGAATTTTCTTAGAACGAGAATAACATGTTTAGGATGAGTTAAAGAAAAGATCTTAATAAATAAACCTTGAAACATATTACATCAAGAAGTGGGATAAGCAGGCCCTGTAATGGTAATAAGAAAAGATGAGATAAAATTGGTAAAATTACTACTGATGGGATCATAAAATGGATGCCATTCATCGTTGAATCCTAATGAAACTTCACTGCCCTTCACAGCTATTTGAGCAGGAGTCTTCAGTCGAATAACCAGAGGTCTGAACCAGTATGACAATGAAGCATAGAATACAGGTAATTTTTTCAAAGGTTGTGCAGAAAGTTAAAAGTAAAACAGGAAATTCAGGTTAGTCTCCTTAGCCATAATTTAATTTTATTTCCTTGAAAATACATTACTAAATTTGTGTTTTCCTGGGAGGTTTTAGGTTATTCCTATCCTGCATTCTTGTTTATAGCATTTAATTTTGCTAGAATTCAGTAACCAGTGCATAAAAAGTAGGACAAACTCTAAAAAAACAAGAATAGCTCCTGTTCCAATGAATTTATCACCTAAAGGCACAAACAATATAGGAAAAGAAAAATGAACTAGCTATGTAGTAGCAAAAGGTATGAATGTAATTGTTTTTATTTTTATTTTATTTTATTTTATTTTTTATTGCTGGGGATTCATTGAGGGTACAAAGAACCAGCTTACATTGATTGTATTTGTTAGGTAATACATTACATTACAGTACAACCAGCTTACATTGATTGTATTTGTGTGCATCTTATAATTGTGTCCCACCCCCAAAAGGTGTGTCACACACTGTGACCCCCCCAATGCCCCACCCTCATTCCTCCACCTACTATGTACTAGATCATTAATTGTCCTCATATTAGAATTTAGGACATAGGATTTTTGCTTCTCCATTCTTGTGATGCTTTACTAAGAATAATGTGTCCACTTCCATCCAGGTTAATACAAAAGATGTAAAGTCTCCATCTTTTTAAATGGCTGAATAGTATGCCATGGTGTACATATACCACAACTTGTTAATCCATTCCTGAGTTGGTGGGCATTTAGGCTGTTTATACATTTTGGCAATTATAAATTGAGCTGTGATAAACAGTTTAGTGCAGTGTCCTTATGGTAAAGGGTTTTTTTCCCTTCTGGGTAGATGCCGGGTAATAGGATTGCAGGATCAAATGGGAGGTCTAGCTTGAGTTCTTTGAGGGTTCTCCATACTTCCTTCCAAAAAGATTGTATTAGTTTGCAGTCCCCCCAGCAGTGTAAAAGTGTTCCCTTCTCTCCACACCAACACCAGTATCTGCAGTTTTGAGATTTTGTCATATGGGTCATTCTCACCAGGGTGAAATGGTATTGCAGGGTGGTTTTGATGTGCATTTATCTAATAATTAGGGACAATGAGCATTTTTTCATGTTTGTTAGCCATTCATCTGTCTTCTTTAGAAAAGGTTTTAGTCATCTCTCTTGACCAGTGATATAAGGTATTGTTGGCTCTATGAAAAACCCACAGCTAATATTTTACTGAATGGAAAATATTAGCACTGGAACCAGGCAAGGTTTTCCTCTGTCACCACTACTATTCAACATAGTGCTGCAATTTCAAGCCAATATAGTCAGATAATAGAAGGAAATAAAGGGCATCCAAAAGGGAGCAGAGGAGGTTGAATGCTCCATCTTTGCTGATGATATGATCTTATACTCAGAGAACCCCAAAGACTCAACCATGAGACTCTTGGAAGTCATCAAAAAATACAGTAATGTCTCAGGATATAAAAATCAATGTCCAGAAGTCAGTAGCCTGTCTATACACCGATAATAGCCAAGATGAGAGGCTAATTAAGGACAAAGTCCCCTTCAGAGTAGCTTCAAAGAAAAATGAAATACCTAGGAATATACCTAACAAAAGAGGTGAAGGACCTCTATAAAGAAAATTATGAAACTCTAAGAAAAGAAATAGCAGAAGATATCAACAAATAGAAGAACATACCATGCTCATGGCTGGGAAGAATCAACATTATTAAAAAGTCTATACTTTGAAAAGGAATCTACAGGTTCAATGCTGTCCCTATTAACATACCAACATCATACTTTCAAGACTTGGAAAAAATAATTCTTCATAACTAAGGCAATTCTTATTAATAAGAACAAAGCCAGGGGTATCAACCTACCAGACTTTAGGATGTACTACAAATCTACTGTGATCAAAACAGCATGGTATTGGCACAAAAATAGAGACTTAGACATTTGGAACGGAATAGAAAACTAGGAGATGAAACTAACATCTTACAGCCACCTAATCTTTGATGAACCAAATAAGAACATACACTGGGGGAAAGAGTCCCTTTTCAATAAATAGTTCTGGGAGAACTGGATATCCACATGTAAAAGACTGAAACGGATCCCACACCTTTCTCCACTCACAAAAATTGATTCAAGATGGATAAAAGACCTAAATTTAAGGCATGAAACAATAAAAATTCTCAAAGAAAGCAAAGGAAAAACACTTGACGATATCGGCCTGGGGAAAGACTTTATGAAGAAGACTTGTGTGGCAATTGCAACAACAACAAAAATAAAAGAATGGGACCTAATTAAACTGAAAAGCTTCTGTACAGCTGTGTGTTCATTTTCCTTCATTACATTGACACCGCCAAGCACTGGGAGAGAACTGCGGAATTGCTGGTCTGGTCCCCAACACTCATCACCCCAGTCCATGTCATGATCCTCTATATTACTCTGTAATGTCTTTTAGTTCATTCTCTCAAAATTGTGTTTTTGTTTGTTTTCTTTTTATGTTGGCTAAATAATTATTTATTAAGTACTGGCTGACTAAAAGGAGGAAGTTTGGTATTTTGTTAAGTAGATCTCAAAGTCAAATTAAGGAAGGAGGCAGTGACCCATTAAGTTCTTTGCAATGCCAATTTGTCAATGTGTTGTATATGAAGATCACTATGTTAATAATCACAAGTTATTCATTCAAGTGACATTCGAGTAGAGTCCAACATTCTCTGAATGATGGCCATAATTTCTTGTATCATTGCACGGTAGGTAGGTTGTGAGCCTGTACCAGAATGTGCCGACAAACCCTTAGGATTAAATAATCATCTACTTGATTATATCCAAAGGGCTAGAAAGAGTAGCTACAAACTGCAACCCTGGGGTCTTTCCTGGTCTGGCTCGTGGAGCTGGAGGACTTCTGCTTTATCTCCAGCAGCATGGGTTAGCTGGTAATTGATTGTTTTAAGATTGGTATGAGATAATGAAGAAGAAAATGTAGGAATAAAATTTAATTTTCCTATCTTTTATATTATAAAAGCTACATATATTCTTTAAAATTCCATTTACTTAATAACCACATTTAGTTTAGAATTTAGATTTACATTAAAAATGCAAAGATAGTACAGAAGAATTTTCATACACCTCACCTCAACTTCTTGCTGCAATGAACACTTTGCATTGGTATAGTGCATGCTGTGGAACACTAATGTCAGTCTCTTATTACTAAGTAATGTCAATATTTTATTCCAGTTCCTTTAGTTTTCCCTAATGAGTTCCTGCTCCAGGTTCTCATCCACAACACCACATTATATTTCATCATCATATTCCTTTAGGATTCACTTAGAGGCAGCAGTTTTTCAGTCTTTATTTTTGATGACTTTAGAAATAAGGAGAGATACTGGTCAGAGACTTTTGTATTTTGATCAGAGATTTTGTAGCTTAGGTGACACTATTCTGAAGTTTTCTTTGAAAATAAACCAGGGTTATTGTCTATATTCTTGAAGGAAACCAGGAGTATAAAAGGGCCATTCTCACTGCATTGTGTGAAGGGCCCAGGTGCTCAGGATGGCTCACCACACAGTCCACATCAACACCTGATTGCCTTTCTGTGTGTTGGTTTGATGACTATGGAGTTACTGATCACCTTTCTGTGTGTTTGTCTGATTGAGGGCTGTGCAGTTACTCTTTTCTTCCTTTCACTACCATACCAACCAGAAGGCCGTCCCTCTTTGGAGTCCACATTTAAGGAATTAGGAGTTATGTTCCATTTCCTTAAGGGCAGAATATCAATAAAAAATTATTTCAAATTCTTGTTCCGAGGAGATTTGTATTTTCATCCTTAATTGTTTACTTAACCTGTATTTGAATCAGCACAGGTGGATGGTGGCTATTTATGGTATATTTGGGGTTATAATCCAATGTGATGATGTCTATTTTGTTCCTGAAATTGCTCCAGAAGCGACCATTGTAAACTTCGGTATCCCGAGGACACATCTCCATCAGTGGGGTGTGTATATCATTAGCACTTCTTACTCTTGGCACAAGTTGATGCCCTGGGCTCACCTATGTATCTCTTGCCTCACTCTTTGAATTAGCCATTTTCCTAAAGATATTTTTAATTAGAGACATTAATTAAAGTTTACACGTTTAGAACAGCCTATGTTTAAAGCACTCGCAATGTCATGAAAATATATACAATGTTCCTTGGGAAAAGAATCTGACTTTCTGCATTGTTTGAACTAGGTTATAGGCTATAACTTTAAAGGCCTTTACAGGGTTTAGGAAATATATTCCAATTAAATATTTTTGAAATTATAGTAGTATTTTCAGAAATAACGGGCTTTCGGGGAGCTTGACAAATAAACTAAACTCTTTCCTCTGAAATGCATGTAAGACTGAGTGAAGGTGGATACAGCTGGACTTTGACCACCGGCCCTTGTAAGACTGAGTGAAGGCAGACACAGCTGGACTTTGACCACCCTCCCTTGTAAGATTGAGTGAAGGCAGACACAGCTGGACTTTGTCCACCCTCCCTCATGTCTCAACCAGCCAGAAGTCCCTGTGCCACTAATTCAAGCAGTTTTCAATTCAGGTGGAAATGAGAACCTGTGAAAGATATTTTACATCTTTCTGAACTGAATTTTTTCTAATTTCTAAATTGCAGTAAAGTAAAAATAAAATTATCATAAAGGAAAAAGTAAAATTCTTTTGAGATAATTATCTGGACAAATTGAGGTATAATGTATCATACTTTATAGATATAATATATTTGTACTTGGTTTTCTTTGTATATTTGTCTTTCTAAACAATCTGTCTTTCTCTATTATACAGAATGGAATTATACTGTACTCATTAGCCCTAATGTTAGAAATGATACACCAAAGTGGTTTCAAGAAACAGCCATAGAGCTAGACCAGGCTCAGTATTTCTGTTAAAAAGTAAGTTTTGTTCTCAGCAACTCAAGGTACTCTTTCATAAACTAGTGGTTAATAATTGTGGTTAAAACTCAGTCAAATTCATCAGAATGCTGTAAGTAGTACCTGAGTTTATGCAATAAAGAGCAATTTCTAATATTTTTTTGCTTTATTTGGTCTTTTTCTAATCTACCATAGTTGTCCAAATCAGAATACATAGATATACTTTATTATTTTTAATGACTAAACAGTATTCCAGACTATGCATTACTATATTTATTAATTCTGTCTCTAATTAAATTACATGAAGGTATTTTTTAATTTTTATGCTTTCACCAACCGTGGGGTTGTGAATGTATTTTTGAATTTTTTTAAATAAGTTTCTGTTAAATTCTGATGGCCAGATTGCTGTAAGTGAATTGTTTAGTTAAAGATAAAAAGATTTAAATTTATTTTGATATTATTTCTGATATTGTTTCTATCAATTTATAAACCTTTAACGAGTAAAACATTTTAATAACTTTTTGTGTAACATAATTTTCATGACTTTTCTATGAATAAAAATGATTCATGTTCATTAGCTAAATTCCAAGTAATGTAGGGGGAAAATAAGGAACCTGCCCCAAGTTCCCTTTACCTAGAAATAATCAGTGCTAATTCATAGCAAACATGATTTCAGACATTGCTTTTTGTACCATTTTCTCCTATACTACATGAAAACAAAGTAATGGAAAGATAGACTCTAGCTATATACAAATATATTTTTTTACAAAGCTAAATTATTATACATGATGCATTTCTGTTTTCTTTTCCAATAAAACTTTTCTGAAAATATATTTCACTGAAGGCTGTTGGACATTCTTTAAAAAAAATGTAGATTACTGATAAAACTTAACATAGTCAAATATAAAATTTACTCTGATTTGCAGTTCTGCTTTTGTCGAGCCCTTATTAAACTAATCCTTTCTATCAGTTCCATGTGGTGATATCAAGAGAAATATTCTTGAGAAAAGTGATAGAATTTGGATGATTTTACTTGCTAGCAATAACAGGTTTTTAGAAATGTAAGAATGAGTTCCTAGCTCTCTAAAAATGGATATTCATGTTTTCTGTATAGGTTTATTTTGATAGAACAACTAATGTCAATCAAGACCTCCTTATCAATAAATTTACTGTATAGGCTATCCATGGCTAAAATGTCTATCATTTTTAAATGAATGAACCACATAGTTGAGGCCAACACACTGACAAAGGTGATCAGCACAGACAGAATGAGTCACACCTCTACAGAAAGGTGAACTGAAACTTGTAATACCTAGAAGCATTGGAATCTGATGCAAATATATATACATATATATCCCACAGGTGAACATTTTTCTATGAAATGGTATTTGTAGAAAAAATTGTTTTGTGTTCAATGAGCCAATTATAATCATTTCATAGCCTTTTTTCTCTGTTCAGAATCTTCTTTGAATCTATTAGTTTGATGTTAATTTTTCTATATACCTCCTTACAAGTACCGGAACACATAGTTATTCCATTTCAGATTATATGCCAATTTATACATACATTTTCTGACTTTAAAAATAAAGCTATAGATTTCAAAGGCATAAAGAACATGCTAATCATATTTATCTATACAAATCAAACATGCTTTTACTATTTTTATTTCAAAGCACCTCATGTACACTTGACAGATATTATAATCATCCTCATTTATATAATGAAAACTGATATTACAGAGAGGTAAAGTTGCCTGCACAAAGTCACATCATATTAAAGTATCACATATTCAGTGTAGCAAATATTTATTATGTAGCCAGGGCTATATAAAAGTGGTCAACAAGATAGACAAAATCCAAGTTTTCATAGAATTTTCATTCAGGTAGAAAGGAATGGTAGTAGAAAATGAATTATTTATTTGTGTGATGTAATTTCACAGTTTCCGGATGTATGCAAATAAAAGATTAATGGAATAATATGGGAAATAAATGAGGGAATATGTTACACTGGGTCATTTAAAATGGCCTATCCCCAAAAGAGGTCATATTTAACATTTTATTTAAGACTTCCATAAAATATAAGGATCCAGAAAAAAAATCTGATATAACAGATTCCATGACAGAAGGAAAGAATTTGGCATGCTCAAAGGACAAATAGAGCATGTTGTGGCTGGAGGAAATTGAACTCGAGAAAGAGAAAGATAAAAGAGACGGGAACCCTAACTGATACAGTAAGTCCCCAAGTTTGAGAATGTCTCTCTTTCTAATATCCCTCCCTGTCTATTCAAACTAATTAGTTATATCCCTCAGCATTTAAAAAAAAAGATTAAATTGTCTGTAGAGAACATTTTCTTGTACTTTTTTTTGTTGACATTAATTTGTTTTATTCTAATTGCTGCAGTCAAACACCCAACAGTTTCTATGTCTGTCTCAATTAAATAGAAGACCAATGGCAAAGGTGAGTGAAGAGCATCTAGGGAATCCACAGCACTAAGTACAGTGGAAGTCAGGAATTCATAGCTTTGATTTGTCTCAGCAACATAATAACAAATGCTCTGGAAAAAATAGAGGGAACGCACTGTGTCTTTAAGAAGTTTCTACTTTTCTTAAGGCACAAGAGAGCCATACCATCATATTTTAAAAAGTACATAGAATATATTATGTTTACTTGGAAAATAACACAGTATTTTGCCTTCAAAATGTGATTTTTTTAAACCTTTTCCATCACAGCTCACTGCAAAGCCAAGCATATCCACTCTTTTGGTATCTTTCTCATTCCTGTTCAAGAGCACAACTCTTACCATCTTTACTAAGGAATACTTAATAGTCAATTAACCATACATAATTAAAGTTTATAATTTGATAAATATTGACACACACACATCTATACACTAGTGAAACAAAGATATGACCATATTAATAACAGCGTTTCCTTGTGTTCCTTTGTAAACCTCACTTCCATACCTCTGAATACCTCACTTCCCTTTCCAAGGCCATCACTCCTCACCTGTCTAGTTAACTAGGCATAATGTTTGATGAAAGAAAATTTTAAAAATAGTAGCACACAAAAATGAAAATTGTGTTTGTTCCAAATAGGAATATTTGAATATATTATGTTATTTACATAAATGTTTACAAATTATAAGATGAACCTTCTTTCTTTTATTTATTTATTTATTTATTTTTAATTGAATCATAGCTGTGTACATTAGTTCAATCATGGGGTACAGTGTGCGGGCTTCACATGCAATCTGAGATATTTTTATCAACCTGATTGACATAACATTCATGATATTTTCTCATTTACTATATGA
>CAUYON010150458.1:0-15648 GCA_963573935.1 Arctocebus calabarensis | reverse complement strand
ACAGGCGCCCGCCACAACGCCCGGCCATTTTTTGGTTGCAGCCGTCATTGTTGTTTGGCGGGCCCTGGGGCTGGATTTGAACCCGCCAGCTCAGGTGTACGTGGCTGGTGCCTTAGCCCGTTGAGCCACAGGCGCCGAGCCTCTCTTGTCTTTCTTAACGCCTCAAACCAGATCCTGTTCAGGCCTGTTATGACTAATTAGTTCAAGTTCATTTTGAGTTTGGTGCCCATAGCTCAGTGGTTAGGGTGCTGGACACATACATTGAGGCGACCAGGTTCAAACTCGGCCCAGGCTGTAGTAACTGACCCGGCAAGAAGACCCCTAAAGGCCCCTAACTGTTTCAGCCTGAGTCCCCATCCGTCTCAAACCCCTCTTTTTAGTTTAATTCTGAGAACAAGTTTCTGACAAGGAAGTTCTCCAAGTTCCCTGACTCCCTACCAATGTCTAAACACAATGATGAGAAACTTACCTCAACCTCCCTAGCCAGCTAAACAATGGAAAAAACTCACTCAAGCAGAGATCCCCAGGAAATTGAGTTTCCCAGGTACTGGGCTTTCCAAGTTGTCCCCATGGTTACTGAGTTATCCCCCTGAGCCGGCACACAGTTACCCTCTGAGCCAACTACCTGTGACTCTGCCTTGTAATCCGCCATGTTTTGCTTTTGTACATACTTGCTTTGCCACATCAGCATAAAAAGGGTATAAAAGGCTGCCTGCATTTCTCTTAGGGGCCGTTTGCCTTTTGGGGGAAGCAGTCTGTCTGTACAGATGTAATAAATGACCATCTGATTTGGGCCGTCTGCCTTTTTGCGGCAGCCCCCCTGCACAGGAGTAAATAAAATCACCTCTGATTTGAACCCAAAGTGGGGGTCCGTATTTTTATGGGTGGTCTCAGTTACAACAAGACCTACTAAACAACAATGATAACTGCAACAAAAAAATAGTTGGACATTGTGGCGGGCACCTATAGTCCTAGTTACCTGAGAGGCTGAGGCAAGAGAATTGCTTAAATCTGAGACGTTTGAGGTTGCAGTGAGCTGTGACATCACTGCACTCTCCCGAGGGCAACATAGTGAGGCTCAGTCTCAAAAAAAACACTGCTTTCAATGTGTCTTCCTCCCCACCCCACCCCTCAGTTTTTGGCCAAGACTGGGTTTGAACCCGCCACCTCCGGCATATGGGGCTAGCGCCCTACTCCTTTGAGCCACAGGCGCTGCCCCTGTCTTCTTATCTTTTGTGATGATACATAGATTGGTGCCATCAGTACCTGTTCCAACTTCCTTCTAGTTTTAACTTCCTTCTTTACAGTGCCAAGGCTGGAAAGCTAACAAAACAAAACAAAACATTTTCTGCGATCCTTCATAGCAATGTATTTCCTATTCTACCAATCAGATGACTAAGTTAAGTGGGAAGAGAGGTAGTGTTGCTCCAGCCATCCACTGCTGATATGGACCTAGCTGTTGAATCTCACAGTTCATCACGAACCAGCGTGGTAAAGGGGAGCGAACCAGGGGTGGAATTGGTGGAGAATGAGGAAAATGCAGTACAAGAGAAGACATGGAAACAAAAGATGGGATTGGGCGGTTTGACTGAGCTGATGGCTGCAGACAGCACTGAAGCACAAAATCAGCTTTATTTTATAGTATCTGTACAGGGTTGTCCAGTCGCAGGCGCCACCCAAGAATTTTTTTTTTTTTGAGAGCCTCAAGCTGTCACCCTAGAGTGCTGTGCCCTCACAGCTCACAGCAACCTCCAATTCCTGGCCTCAAGCGAGTCTCTTGCCTCTGCCTCCCAAGTAGCTGGGACTACAGGCTCCCGCCACAATGCCCAACCATTTTTTGGTTGCAGCTGACATTGTTGTTTGGCGGCCCGGGCTGGATTCCAACCCGCGAGCTCAGGTGTACATGGCTGGCACCTTAGCCCATTGAGCCACAGGCGCTGAGCCAAGAATTTCTTTTTTTTTTAAAGCAGAAACCTAATATCAGCCAAAGGATATGGCAGTGGACCAGCGATAGGAATAAAATGTTGAAAGATGAAAATTTTGGGCAAGTGATCGTTGACTTAGCAGATTGAGGAAGTGGAAGTGGAACCCCACCCTGAGATAAGCCCTCTCATGTGTCCTATCTCCCACTCAGAGCTTTATTTAAGAACTATAGTGCCAGGTGGCACCTGTGGCTCATCGAGTAGGGCGCTGGCCCTGTATACCGAAGGTGGCAGGTTCAAACCCAGCCTCGGCTGAACTGCAAAACAGAAAAATAGCCGGACATTGTGGTGGGTCTCTGTAGTCCCAGCTACTCGGGAGACTGAGGCAAGAGAATCGCCTAAGCCCTGGAGTTGGAGGTTGCTGTGAGCTGTGTGACTCCACAGCACTCTACCAAGGGCGATAAAGTGAGACTCTGTCTCTAAAAAAAAAAAAACAAAAAGAACTGTAGCCCCTCACTAACTGTGAATGGACAAAGACCACAAGGCAAATCAGGAACATTTCTTATGTGGATAAAAGGGGCTTAAAAATGATTAGAGGGGGCGGCACCTGTGGCTCATCGAGTAGGGTGCCGGCCCCATATACTGGAGGTGGCGGGTTCAAACCCGGCCTCCCTCGAACTGCAAAGCAGAAAAAAATAGCAGGGCGTTGTGGCGGGCACCTGTAGTCCCAGCAACTTGGGAGGCTGAGGCAAGAGAATCGCTTAAACCCAGGAGTTGGAGGTTGCTGTGAGCTGTGTGATGCCATGGCACTCCACCTAGTGCTATAAAGTGAGACTCTGTCTCTACCAAAAAAAAAAAAATGATTAGAGAAAGTAAACATAAAGGAAACAGAGACAATGATAGTTGCAAAAGACAACTCAAAAAAAGACTCAAATATATCAAGGAGCTAAAAGGTATTACATTGTGGTAGACTGTTATTTTGGTCTAGGGTTCCTGGTATTTAGGCTCTTGTTGCCTTCCACACTGATGCTAGGGTTGGCCACGTGACTTGTCTTGGCTAAAGGGAAATTAACAAGTGTGATACCAGCAGAGATTTATCAGTGCTTGCACATCAGGCTTCTCCAGCTAAAATGCTTCCAATCTTCATGACTTTGGGCAAGTGTAGTGGGTTTTTTTGTTTGTTTTTATTTTTTTGAGACAGAGCCTCAAGCTGTCGCCCTAGGTAGAGTGCTGTAGCATCACAGCTCACAGCAACCTCCAACTCCTGGGCTCAAGCGATTCTCCTTCCTCCACCTCCCAAGTAGCTACAGTGCGCCCGCCACAGTGCCTGGCTATTTTTTGGTTGTAGCCCTCATTGTTGTTCAGCAGGTCCAGGCTGGATTCAAACCCACCAGCTCTGGTGTATGTGGCTGGCGCCTTAGCTGCTTGAGCCACCGAGCCAAGTGTAGTGGTTTTAAAATATGTCCACAAATCCTCTGATATTTTTCCCTTCAAAAAGTGGAACAGGGCAGTGCCTGTGGCTCATCGAGTAGGGCGCTTGCCCCATATACCGAAGGTGGCGGGTTTAAACTTGGCCTCAGCCGAGCTGCAAAAACAGAAAAATAGCCAGGCATTGTGGTGGGCACCTGTGGTCCCAGCTACTTGGGAGGCTGAGGCAAGGGAATCGCCTAAGCCCAGGAGTTGGAGGTTGCTGTGAGCAGTGTGAGATGCCATGGCACTCTACTGAGGACGATAAAGTGAGACTCTGTCTCTACAAACAAAAAAGTGGAACAAAGAGTTTAATTCTCTTTCCATAGAATGTGGACAGTCCTTAGTGACTGGCTTCTCTAACAGAATGTGTCAGAAGTAACAATGTGATATATGACTTCCAAGACTAGATCATAAGAGAGGGATCCTTGTTCCCTCTCTTGGCTCACTCACTCTAGGAGAAGCCCGCTGCCATGTCTTGAAGACACTGAAGCAACAGATGCAGAGGTCCACGTGGTGAGGAACGGACAGCTCCTGCCCTAAATGGATGAAGAAACTTGGAAGCAAGTCCTCCAGCCCCAGGCAAGCCTTCAAATGATTATAGCCCTGGCAAACATCTTCACCACAGCCTAATGAGAGCATGCCTTTCACATCCCTGGCCCCCAAAGACTGAGATAATAAATATTTATCATTTTAAGCTGATAGGTTTTGAGGTCATTTATTTTTTTATTTTACTTCATTATTATTATTACCTTTGGAGACAGAGAGTCACTTGTTGCAGTGGGTAGAGTGCTGTGCTGTTATAGCTCACAGCAATCTCAAAATCTTAGGCTCCAGCAATCCTCTTGTCTCAGCCTTCTAATGGCTCAAGCTGTAGGCAACCACCACAATCCCCAGCTAGTTTTCCTATTTCTAGTAGAGAAGGGGTCTTACTCTTGCTCAGGCTGGTCTTGAACTCCTGAGCTCAAGCAATCCACTGGCCTCAGCTTCTCAGAGTGCTAAGGTTACAGGTGTGAGCTCCTGTGCTCTTGGGGGTAATTTATTATACAGCAATAGATAACTAGCTCGGCAAGTTATTCTTTGGGCCTCCATTCCCAAGTAAAATGGCTATAATAATGGAGACTACTGCACAAGGCTGTAGTCAGAAATGCATGGAGCACTGGTGTATATTAAGCACTTAGAAGAATGCAACCGCACAGTCACCCTTAGACATCAGTTGGTTGTTAATGCTCAGTCAGTTCTAAAAAGTACTCTGCCAATAGACAATGGTCTTACTTCCTTGGGTTTATTAACTGGCAGTACATTTCTCCATAGAATGTCAGTTTAAGATGCATGTTTTTGCCAAGACAATTCAATGTGAAAAGGATAATTTTTTCTACAAATGGTGCCAAGTCCACTAGACTTCCATATACAAAGGAATGAAGCTGGACCCTTACCTCATATCATATGCAAAAATTAACTCAAAATAGTGGCAGGCGCCTGTAGTGGCAGCTACTTGGGAGGTGGAGGCAAGAGACTCGCTTGAGCCCAGGAATTGGAGGTTGCTGTGAGCTGTGATGCCACAGTACTCTACCCAGGGTGACAGCTTGAGGCTCTGTCTCAAAAAAAAAAAAAAAAAGAAAGAAAGAAAGGAATTAAAATCTTGGGCTCCGCACCTGTAGCTCAAGCGGCTAACATACACCAGAGCTGCTGGGTTCGAATCCAGCTCCAGCCTGCCAAACAAGGACAACTGCAACCAAAAAATAGCCGGGCGTTGTAGTGGGCACTTGTGGTCCCAACTATGTGGGAGGGTGAGGCAAGAGAATCACTTAAGTTGGGCAGTGTCTATGGCTCAAATGAGTAGAGCGCAGGCTCCATGTGCCGGAAGTGGCGGCTTCAAACCCAGCCCCGGCAAAAAACTGCAAAAAAAGAAAAAAAAAAAAAAACCAGAGAGAGAATCGAGAATCGCTTAAGCCCAGGAGTTGGAGGTTGCTATGAGCAGTGATGCCACAGCAGGGTGACAGCTTGAGGCTCTGTTTCAAAAAAAGAAAGACATCATCAAGACAAGGCAACCCACAATGAATGGGAGGCATAACATTAAAAAAACAATGGAAACAACTTAAATGTCCATCAACTGATAAATGGACAAATAAAATGGGATATATTCATTTAATGGGACATTCATTATTCACCCAATAAGAAAGTACTGATACCTACTACTAATGGATGAACCTTAAAAACATTATGCTAAGTAAAAGAAACCAGTCATAAGACACCACATATTTTATGATTTCTTTCTTTTTTTTTTTTTTTGTAGAGACAAGAGTCTCACTTTATCACCCTCAGTAGAGTGCCATGGCGTCACACAGCTCACAGCAACCTCCAACACCTGGGCTTAGGCGATACTCTTGCCTCAGCCTCTGGAGTAGCTGGGACTACAGGCGCCCAGCTATTTTTTTGTTGCAGTTCAGCCAGGGCTGGATTTGAACCTGCCACCCTTGGTATATGGGGCTGGTGCCTTACTGACTGAGCCACAGGCACTGCCCTCTGATTTCATTTATAGGAAAATACCCAGAATAGGCAGATCTATAAAGATAGAAAGTAGGTTAGTGGTTTCATAGGGCTGGGGAGGTTGGGAGGAAATGTGAGATGACTGTTAATGAGTGTGGAGGATGTTTGGGGGGCGGTAAAAATGTTCTGGAATTAGATAGTGGTAACAATTGAACAACTTTGTGAACACACTAAAAACCACTGAATTATACCCTTAAAAAGTTGACTTTTGGGGCGGTGCCTGTGGCTCATCAAGTAGGGAACCAGTCCCATATACTGGAGGTGGCAGGTTCAAACCCGTCTCAGCCGAACTGCAAAACAGAAAAATAGCCAGGTGTTGTGGCGGGCACCTGCAGTCCCAGTTACTTGGAAGGCTGAGGCAAGAGAATCGCCTAAGCCCAGGAGTTGGAGGTTGCTGTGAGCTGTGTGATGCCAGGGCACTCTACTGAGGGCGATAAAGTGAGACTATGTCTCTACAAAAAAAAAAAAAAAAAGGCAGAGCTGGGCTTCAAACCCAGACTGTACATCTTGAAAACCTGTGCTTTGTTTACTTCTTCAGGTTGCCTGAAAAAATGAATAAAAAGCATATAATACCCTTCTGTCTCCAAAACTTTGAAACTGCGCTCTGGTTCAACCTTCATTTATTTAATTTCATCCCATCTCTGGTCCCATCCTCCTTTTTTTCTACTATCCTTGCCCTTTGAGAGGTCTCCCTGATTCCCCACAAACATCCTCCAAATCTGTAAGGATGAATCAGATTCCCCACGAACATCCTGCAAATCTGTAAGGATGGATCAGAATCATACACTTTACAAATCATACCCTTTGGAAGCTCTACACATTCATAAACTAGTATCTTGTCTTTCCCATCTGCTAGAAATGTCTCTTTCTCTCAGCATATCCAAAGCCTTAGAGTCTTTCAAGATAAAACTTAGTCCTCTGCAGTTCTGGGTCTCAAGACTGCAGGGCTGACAAGGGAGTTCTCTTTCTGAATTCTTGGGACACTCACCACAAAACCAAAATGTTATATGTGGTATCCTGGCCCATGCTGCACTGTATAAGTTCTTTTGTATATGTCCTTGTCAAGTACCTGTTTGGTCCTTTGAGCAGTGAAAACAGTAGCTGTTTTACTTGGGTTAAACTCTCAATCTCTCTTAGCCTCAAATTTTCCTATTTGAAAATGGGAGTCGATGGTAACTATGTTGGCCCTATCCACAATTCTCTTCCCACTTCCATCTTGGGAATGTAGTGGACAGAGGAATGTGCTTGGCGCAGTGGTTCTCAAAGTGTAGTTTGGAGAGTTCCTGGAGACCCATGAAGACTCCTCTTTTCCAACTACATATCTGTGTGAGGCTGAGTTTTCTTTACATACTGTACGTAAATGGAAACGATGCATTCTGAGTGCAAAAATGGCTTGAGAATCCAGTGTCTTCTATTGAGCCAGATATTAAAGCTTTTGAAAAAAACATAAAACAAGGCTCAGCGCCTATAGCATAGTGGTTATGGCTCTGGCCACATGCACTAAGGCTGGCTAGTTTGAACCTGGCCTGGGCCAGCTAAGCAACGATGACAACTACAGCAGCAATAGCAAAATAGCTGGGTATTGTGGAGGGCACTTGTAGTCCTGGCTACTTGGGAGGCTGAGGCAACAGAATCGCTTAAGCCTAAGAGTTTAAGGTTGCTGTGAGCTGTGATGTCACAGCACTCTACTGAGGGCAACATAGTGAGACTCTGTTCAAAAAAAACAATGCCACTGTTCTTTGTAATTTTTTGTTTGAAAAATACAATTTTTTAATGAAATATGCATGATTATGTTAACATGTGATAGGTTATTACTATTTTATGAATTAATGAACAATTCAAATATTTTTCAGTTTTTATTTTATTTTATTTTTCTTTAGAGACAGAGTCTCACTTTGTCACCTTTGGTAGAGTGCTGTAGCATCACAGCTCACGGCAACCTCCAGCTCTTGGGCTTTGGCAATTCTTTTGCCTCAGACTCCCCAGTAGCTGGAATTACAGGCACCTGCAGCAATGTCCGGTTCATTTTTTATTGCAGTTTGACCCGGGCCAGGTTCAAACCTGCCACCCTTGGTAAATGGGGCGGCTCTTTACTCACTGAGCCACAGGCGCCGCCCTATTATTTTTTTTTTTTTTTTTTTTCTGGAGACAGAGTCTCAGACTCTATCACCCTCGGTAGAGTGCTGTGGAGTCACAGCTCACAGCAACCTCCAACTCTTGGGCTTAAGTGATTCTCTTGCCTCAGCCTCCCAAGTAGCTGGGACTACAGGTGCCCAGCACAGCGCCGGGCTAATTTTTGATGCAGTTCAGCCAGGGCCGGGTTTGAACCCGCAGTCTTCGGTATATGGGGTCGGCGCCCTACTAGCTGAGCCACAGGCCCACACCGCCCTATTTTTAATACAAAAGACATCTTTGTGGGCTCGGCGCCTGTGGCTCAATGGGCTAAGGCGCCAGCCACGTACACCTAAGCCGGCAGGTTCGAATCCAGCCCGGGCCTGGATACCTGTAGTCCCGGCTACTTGGCAGGCGGAGGCAAAAGACTCGCTTGAGCTCAGAAATTGGAGGTTGCTGTGAGCTGTGATGCTACAGCACTCTATCCAGGGTGACAGCTTGAGGCTCTGTCTCAAAAAAAAAAAAAAAAAAAAAAGGACATCTTTGTGGCATGAGTGGCTCTTGTCTCTTTCTGTTCGGACCTTTTTTATGTATGTATATACAGACAGTCTCTGGAAGGATACGCAATAAACTGGTATCAGTGGTTTGCCCATTGGAAAGGGAATTGGTAAACTGGGAGAGAGTAACACCGTGAACGTTTCTGCTCAGTTTTATTTTTGTTTATTTATTTGAGACGGAGTCTCACTTTGTTTCCCTTGGTAGTGTGTAGTGGTGTTATAGCTTACAGCGACCTCAAATTCTTGAGTTCAAGTGATTACGACGCCGACCACATGCACTGAGGCTGGTGGGTTAGGGCCCAGCCCGGGCCAGCTGAACAACAATGACAACTACAACAACAACAAAAAACAATTAAAAGTAAAATTACACTTTTAACGGATAGGAATGGGGAAAAGCTGAAGTCGGCTCAAGTGAAATAGTACTGATGAAAAGTCAAATTACACTTTTAACAGATAGGAATGGTAAAAAGCTGATGTCGGCTCACGTAAAGTAGTACTGAAGGACAACGACAAGAAGCAACCAGAAAGTTTTCCTAGTCTGCACCCTCCTAGCTGACAAACATCTTGTGCTGGTTCCCTTGGGTTCAACTCTTGCCCACAAACGCTAAGCCCCACCCCTCAGTCAGACCCGACCCGCCTCTTTGCTCCGCCCCTTTACGTCACCTCCGGGCGGCCAGCTTCCTCGAACTCGCTCTGGCTCCCGCCTTCGCCCGCTTCCGGTCTTCGTCGTCGCCGCTGCTGCCGCTGCTCCTGCTGCTGCTGCTGCTGAGGCTGCTGGCGGAGGCCAGAGGATCGGGCGGCGGCGGCGGCGGCGGCTGAGAGGGCGGCGGCGGGAGCGGAGCAGGACAAGGGAGCAAGAGGAAGCGAGCGAGGAGCGAGCGGAGCGCGCCCTTCCGCCCGCTTGAGGAGCCGGAGCAGCCCGGGCCCCGCTGCCGCCGCCACCGCCGCCGCCGCCTGCCCGCCGGACAAAGCCGAGAGCCCGCACCCAGAGCCATGTCCTCGTCCGCCGGCAGCGGCCACCAGCCCAGCCAGAGCCGCGCCATCCCCACCCGCACCGTGCCCATCAGCGACGCCGCGCAGCTACCTCATGACTATTGCACCACGCCTGGGGGGACGCTCTTCTCCACAACGCCGGGAGGTGAGCGCCGGCCAACCCTCCGCCGCGTCCGGGTCTCGCGCTACCGTCTTCCGTATCTCTTTCTTGGCGCGTTCCCCCCACCCCAACCCCTGCTGCTCCACTCGGGCCGCGCCCGCGCTTTCCGGACCCTTCATTAGCCATCTCTGTCGCTCGCCCCTCGAGTCTGCGCGCGCCCCACTAGGGAACGTGGCTCTCGTCGCTACAAAAAGCCCTTGTTCTGGCTTCGTGGCCCGTTCACGCACACGACCCACTTTCCTCACCCGTCTACTGCTTCCCTTGGCTATCCTTGGCCTGGAATTACGCTCTGCTTTACCCCTAACTCTTGCAGACCGTGCATGTTAATGCTTGATTTTTAGAGCTGACTGTCGGACCTTTTTAGAAAGCAAGTTGGGAGAGGATTTCGGTCCTGGAACCTTGCAGTGGCTTGTTTTGCCGCTTTTAGAACGCCTGGAGGAGGCTGGAATGCGGAGCCTGGAAGCCTTGCCCGGCGTTATCCTGCTTTGACAGCATTGTTTACTTTGCTGGACGAGGCCCCACGGAAGGGGTGGGGGGAAGTCCCTCGGCCAAGAGGAGAGAGTGATAAAATAATGCTCAAGTAATAGCCAAGAGAAAGTAGGTGGGGGAGGTAGAGCGCTGGTAGTCTTAATAGGGTTTCTTTTGGCAGCGACGTCTTTGGAGGGGGATTGAATGGGACGTTGTCAAAGAGGACCCCCTAGTTAGGTGAGGTTGCTTGATCCTGGGGAAGGGGTTTACAGAGAGAGGTGGTGCTGAAGGAGGTTTCTCAGCATTGCTTTTCAAAGTAGACTAGCAGCTGTTTACGAGTAACACTGGGGTAGAGGTGAACCTTGTTGAATTGGTCATGAGAAAAGGGAGCTCAAAGGTTGTCTGTCCCCTAACTGGGCTGTTCTCCAGAGAGAGGAGACTGGAAAAAGATTTTGAGAGGCCAATCTAAGGGAAAGGAGATTGCTTTTAAACCTCGGGACTTTGGTTTCATTTGGTAATGGGTGGCCTTTCACTAGAGGGTGGGGATTTTGCTGGCAGCCCCTGCAGTCTACCGGATTGCTAGCCTCATTTTTGTGGGCAGGGCCCTGGAATTGTACTACAACCAATCCGGTGCATTTACTGGTTGCACAACAGCGAGGCCTGTAGAGTAAGGAAACCCTGCCTTGCCAACCCCAAGGGATACAAATCTAGGAGAGAGCTTTACAGATGTATCCAGCCAGCCCACTGTAGGGAAGGGGAGGCTGTCTTGGAAGATTTTTAAATGACTCAGGCTGAAGTTCATAAATAAATAAGAAGAGCCGGGCTTAAGGAAGTGTTCACAAATGCAGAATGGTGGAGTTCCTAGTGATGTGGCTTACCTCCTTCAATAAATCCCTCTCCTGATCTGATGTGGTCTATTCCAGACTAGTCCTTGCTGTTTGAGCATGCTAGGATCTTGCTTTTTAATTATGAAAGATTTTGGCAGACCAGAATCCGCTCCAGATTAAGAGTTGCCTTGAACTCGAACTGATAGTTTTTGAGAAATGGATAGTTGTCCAAGGGGAAGAAAAGGATTTATAACTTCCAGAATTCTTTGTAGTGTTGGTCATTAAATGCCTGTTTTTTCAGCATTTCAAAGCATGTGTCACAGTAACAACTGCAGTCAACTATAATTTATTTGGGGCAGAAATTGAACTTTTAGCTATATACTAATTTCCTGAGGGAAGAGCCACAGAGAGATGCTTTTGGCTTTTTTTTTTTTTTTTTTTGGAGACAGAGCCTCAAGCTGTTGCCCTGGGTAGAGTGCTGTGGCATCACAGCTCACAGCAACCTCCAATTCCTGGGCTCAAGCAAGTCTCCTGCCTCCGCCTCCCAAGTAGCTGGGACTACAGGCACCCACCACAACGCCTGGCTATTTTTTTGGTTGCAGCTGTCATTGATGTTTGGCGGGCCTGGGCTGGATTCGAACCCGCCACCTCAGGTGTATGTGGCTGGTGCCTTAGCCACTTGAGCCACAGGTGTTGAGCCATCTTTTGGCATATTTCAAACAGCCAAGCTACTATGCTTTTCAAATAAAGACATAGGATTCTATCTTTAAAGCAGTGCTTAAAGACTATCTCAGAGCCTGGATTAGTTCCTAAAATGCTTGGGAAAATTATTCCAGAAATATTCATTTACCCCACCTTCCAACACACACAATTCCACTGCTTTCTCAAGTATCATTTAACCTGCCTCCAGATAGTTTCAATGCACACAATTTTTTGTTTCAGATTTAATACTTGGTTCATTTATAATATTAAACCTGAATTTATTGGTGTAGCCCATTTTAATCTTTGGATATTTAAAACAAGGGCTTAAGATGTTTATAAAGATATTGCTCTGTTGCAATTAGATTTGATCACTGTTTTTGGCAATTAATTGAATACTGTTTAGGTATTCAGTACTTTAATGATTGAATTTTACCCCTTTGGGAATTTTCTGCTGGCTGATGGTTTATACATTTCTCTTGTTAAATTCTCCCGCTTACTATGTAATTTTATTTCCCCCAACCTAAGGGAGGTAGTTTGTTGTTACTTTGTTGCCTCAAGACATCTGAATTAATGCCATTAGGTATCTTCTGTGAGTTTTTTGGGTCCAGTGTAGTGCTTTGCACAAGAGGGGTCAACAGACAAAAATAGGAAATGCAGTCCGTGATCTGAACAAGCTTAAAATCTTGATTTGGAGGGAAGGGAGAGACAGATAAAATTTTAGTTCTGAAAAAATAGTAGCCAATATAAGAGCTAACATATGTTTCAGACTGGAAAACGTGAAGAAAAATGAGAGTAGGCTTGCATTGGAAATCTCTATTTTGTGGGTATAGATGAAATTATTAGCATTTCCTGATTTGAGCCTCTGAGAACTTTTCTAGAGAGTCACATGCATATTAGAGCGTTTAAGGTGACGGTTGATTTGCTGACTGCCTCAAATGGTCAGTCTGGGCTAGGACTTTCACAACACGATGAACTTATAATTTCTCCCCACTTAGGAATCCTTTATTCATTGGGGATCAGAGGGTGTACCCTACTTTTGAGGTTTCTCAAAATTGCCTTCCTGTGATTGGGGAAATGAAAAGTGGGGGTAAACATACTTGCTGTAACCTCTTGGATTTCTCATATTGTGAGAAAAGTACCTTCTCTCATTATTAAGGATGAGGGAAATTTTTGTTGAGTGAATTCCAGGCGTTACCCTTCCCCCGAAATGCCCTTGGATTTTTTTTTTCCCTGTCTGTCTATGGAGGAGTGGGAATGAAACTTGGTTTTTCCATTGAGAATCTACTTCTAGCCTTTATGGAAGAAAGTAAGATTACTATAGTCGGCTTCATTTTTATAACACTCTAGTTAGCTAGAAGGAACCAGGTGTTTTAATTTTATAATTGAGAGAACCTGAGACCCAGCACAATTAAGTAACTTATTAGCATTGTATAGCAAATTATTATCAGTGGGTAACCTCAAAATTAGTTTCCTGGTCACTAGTCCTGGTTTTTCCTTCACTGTCTTAAAATGCTTATCTGGCCAGGCATAATGGCTCACACCTGTAATCTCAGCGCTTTGGGAGGCCCAGGCAGGAGGATCCCTTCAGTCCAGGCATTAGTTCAAGGTTACAGTGAGCTATGACCTGGCTCACTATACGCCAGTCTGAGTGACAAGATCCTGTCTCTAAAATAAACTTATTAAAAGGAGGTTTGCAGGCTCGGCACCTGTGGCTCAGCGGGCTAAGGCACCAGCCACATACACCAGAGCTGGCGGGTTCGAATCCAGCCCGGGCCCGCCAAACAACAATGACGGCTGCAACCAAAAAATGGCCGGGCGTTGTGTAGCTGTGGTCCCAGCTACTTGGGAGGCGGAGGCAAGATATTCGCTTGAGCCCAGGAATTGGAGGTTGCTGTGAGCTGTGATGGCACAGCACTCTATCCAGGGTGATAGCTTGAGGCTCTGTCTCAAAAAAAAAAAAAAGAGGTTTGCAAACTTTAAAGAGACTTTTCTACCTTTGGAATAGCTGATAGACTTTTTGCTATCTTATTTCTTTTTTTAGGTCCTAAAGTCTCTTCCTGGGTGAGCTGTGCTGTGGGGCATGAACAGAAACATAGAGGCCTCTTTTAGCCTTTCTTTTCCTTCATAACATTCTCATCAGCTGTGGAAAAGTATGCTGTTGCCATAACAAGAGCAACAGAGGGGAACTAACTATGATGGTCTGAAATCTTGTTTATGCTGTAGCTCTTCCTCTGCCAGCTGGAGAGTTGCTGTGATTGGTTCACTGGGGCAGAATTACCAAAGGCCATTGGAAGGGACTGATAATAAAAGAGAGGCAGGAAGGAAGAAAAATAATCCATTTTGAGTGAATTATATTAAAATAAGAGTATTGGGGGAGAGACTTGCTTTTTAATCTGGTTCCTTTCTTGGGAAGAATGAATAGAACTCTGTGTGTGGATATGTGGAAGGAAGGCCAGTTTCTGACTTTCCTTATAAAATTTCTAATTTGGCGACCTTGAGCTGAGTTAATTTTAGGCCAGTAAGCTCTGAACCAACAAATGTACTTACTTAACTGTAACTTCAGTTATTGGCTGGAGGACATATTTTATGTAAGAAGTTGCTGTAAAACATAACGAAATATTTTTGATCACTTTGCCTTGTGGTTAAGAAAGATGGCATTTACGTAGTAATGTGTTGTCATTTTGTAGGAGATTTAGCTTTAGTTTCATGTTTGTCAGCTGCCAACGTGTATATTGAAGAGGATATACTTCAGTTTTTATGTTGGGTGCATTGCTGGTGAGTGTCTGAATCCTGAGCCTGGGGAAGTCAGCAGTTTTTACCCTCGAGGCCGTGCACTGTGTGTGTGTGGGAGCACCTTTGTCTGACCCAGGCTAGATATAGCCCAACAAGGGAAGAGAATACAGGGAGATAGTGCAGTATGCATGACAGACTGGTGCACAGCTCCTTTCAGCTCTTCAGAGGCTTATCATAATGAATCAGGAAGGAAGAACATAGACGTTTTGAGGATCAGAATCTTCAATTTATTTTTTATTTTTTATTTTTTTGAGACAGAGCCTCAAGCTGTCACCCTGGATATAGTACTATGGTATCACAGCTCACAGCAACCTCCAATTCCTGGGCTCAAGCGAGTCTCCTGCTTCTGCCTCCCAAGTAGCTGGGACTACATGCGCCCGCCACAACGCCCAGCCGTATTTTGGTTGCAGCCGTCATTGTTTGGCAGGTCCGGGTTGGATTCGAACCTGCCAGCTCAGGTGTACATGGCTGGCACCTTAGCCGCTTGAGCCACGGGCGCAGAGCCAGAATCTTTAAATTTTATAAGGAGATATTGGGGGTGGTTTGGAGATGATGTAGGCTTGATTAATTGTGTGTGAGTGAGAAGTTCAGGTGGGGTAAAGTTAATGTAGAGAAAGCTAGTTCATCTGGTTGGGTGGGAAGGGAAAAGAAGACAATTTGTTGATGAATGGCAGAAGAAATTTTTCAATTTAATGCTTCAAAGATATTTGTTATTGTATTTTTAATAGAACAAAAGTCAATTGAGACTTAATAGTCAATAAGTAAGGCCTAGGTGACCATTTTTAAATTTGTTTACCGTTATACTTTGCTTTGTGAAGGACCCTTAAAACCTGTATGCTCCTTAACACCCAGTATATACGTACCCAAATTGGAACTTGTTTTTTTTTTTTTTTTTGAGACAGAGCCTCAAGCTGTCACCCTGGGTAGAGTGCCGTGGCATCACAGCTCACACAACATCCAATTCCTGGGCTCAAGCGAGTCTCTTGCCTCTGCCTCCCAAGTAGCTGGGACTACAGGCGCCCGCCACAACGCCCGACTGTTTTTTGGTTGCAGCCATCATTGTTGTTTGGCAGGCCCAGACTGGATTTGAACCCAAC
>CAUYON010150455.1:0-10785 GCA_963573935.1 Arctocebus calabarensis | reverse complement strand
TGCTGAAGCTATCAAGGCCCTTGTAAAGCCCAAGGAGGTTAAGACCAAGATTCCAAAAGGTGCCAGCCATAAACTCAGTCGACTTGCCTACATCGCCCATCCCAAGCTTGGGAAGCGTGCTCATGCACGCATTGCCAAAGGTCTCAGGCTCTCCCGGCCAAAAGCCAAGGCCAAGGCCAAGGATCAAACAAAGGTCCAATCTGCTACTTCATCTGCAGCTCCAGCTTCAGTTCCAGCTCATGCTCCCAAAGGTGCCCAGGCCTCCATGAAGGCTCCGGCGTAGAGGCATCTGTCTGCCATGAGGACAAAAGGACTGGTGTGACCTCTAGGCTGCTGTCTATATGGGACTGGGGTCCTAATGTGCTACTGGTACAAATAAACTGAGGCAGAAGTTGTTAACAAAAAAGAAAAAAGAAAGAAAAAGAAAAGAAAAATAGGGAGATAACTCCTGAAATAGATGTATTCTTAATCTTTTGGGCCAGAAATCCCACTGCTCCATTTCTGATCCCACTCCTCCTATATACTGGAAAGAAAAGAAGTCAATTTGTAAAAAAAGCAAAACAAAACAAAATGCCTACACTCAAATCGTTATTGCAACACAATTCACGATTGCAGAGATGAGTGGCATTAACTAAAGTGGTTATTAATTCATAAGTAGATTATTAAAGTAAAATATATGTATACACACACACATATATAAAATACAGTGTGTCTATAAAGTTTGTGTGCAATTTAAAATACTTTAACATAGTAAATTCCACACAAACTTTATGGCTATCCTATATATAACATATAAATTATGCTATGTTGAAATAAATAAAGTTTACTTTTTCAAGTGCATATAAACATCTGTTTCGTGTCCTAAAATTCGGTAGTAAGCCGTTAGCAAACTGAAGAATACCTCTTCTCCATGATCTGTTTTTCTGTCCCTTTGTAAATGAGCATCATTTTTTGTCCTACTTTTGATTGTGAGACTTCTCTTCCAATCTTTACAACCTCTCAAAGACTACTGATGGTTTCAACATGAAACCCTCTCTTAATTTTTCTCCACACCCTTGAATTAATTCTGTGAGGCTCTGGAGATGAAAGTTTATTTACTGTGGCTGGAAAAAAAAATCTATTTCCCCTTTTATAATTGGATTTTTCTTTCTTTCTGATAATAAGAAGCAATGCTTGTTCTGGATTTTCAAATTAAGGACAAAAATATCTGGAGAAGATTAGAAAAATAAGAACCTCCAGCTATGTCTCCTGTTTTGGGTAATCTACTGCTATCTGCCTCAGTAGCTGTGCTCTTTCTTCCGTCCTTTTTTTTTTTCTGTTTGTTGTTGTTGCAAACACAGTTAGCTGCTCTGCCTGTCGCCAGAGCTCCAGTTAATTAGTTAATTTAGGTTTTTTCCAATTCTGATTCTGTCTCGGCTCTGTGCCTCTTTATCAAGCTCCACTCTTCCTTTTATCTGACACGATTTTCATTTTTTTGGAGCTTACTGAGAGTGCCCCCTAGATGTGACACTGGTTTTCCTAGCTGATTCTCTCTTTTAGTTTTGACCTGGATTGCCTCTGGTGGATTGTATGTTCAGATCTTCAGTTTTTAATCTTATATCCCATTTGAGGCACATCTTGTCATAACTGCCAGGGACAAAATACTTCCTTCCTTTTTCCTCTTTTATCATTTCAGGTTCATTGAGGGTAGAAAAGAATTAGGTTATACTGATTGCATTTGTTAGTAAAGTACCTCTTATAATTGTGTCCTGCCCCCAAGAGATGTGCCGTACACTGTAGCCCCCCAGTCCCTCGCTCCTCCCCTCTCCCTGCTCCCTCATACCCCCACCTTGAATTGATTTGAGTTTTTCTCTTATGTGGGTATTAGATTGTCTACTGGCTTCATATTAGAATCGAGTACATTGGATTCTTGCTTCTCCATTCTTGCGATACTTTACTAAGAAGAATGTGCTCCAACTCTATCCAGATTAATACAAAAAAATGTAACATTCCTTCTTTTTTGTAAAGCTTTTGAAATCTGTTCTTCATTCTCTTATTGCATGTAATAAAATCCCCCCACATGGTCACTTTCTTCCAGGGTTCTCATGCCCTCCGGAGAACCAATACACCCTTCTTTGCTGGCTGTAATTCTATGTGTAGGGACAGTTACACTCGCTGCTTGCCACACCACTGACACTGCTGGATGTGTGGCTCTACTCCAAGGAGATTTCAAGCCTGTATCTGATGACTGATGTCGGTAGCATCACGATATTTGATAACACTTGGACCCTTTTTTTTTTTCCTAGCCAGAAAGTCCCTAGTAGTCATCATTAGTGGTTTCATATTTTGTTTCCCTCTACTTTAAACCTTATTCAAATGTCATAGCATGTGCGGGGTCCACGAATCCTGCCAGCTACATGTAAGGATGTGTCCCCATGCTGGAAAGCAAATGGCATCAAAAACAGAAACCTGTTCTTCTTAAGAGAGATTTTTGTGTCTCTCCCAAGAGATGAACAATGAGGAAGGAATAATATGCAAAGACTGAACATTCCCTGTGACATTTTTCCTTTCCTTAGAAATTATTTTTTGATATTTGTCTTTAATTCTGTAAAAGAATGAAGAGAAACAGCTGCGCCAGTGCAGGGCGTTGGCTGTTTCCAGTCCCACTGTTTCGCCTGTGGATGCAGCTGTATTACATGTTCCAGTTACCTGGCAGTTAGAGGAGGCTGCACGGCTGGGGGTGGCTGGGGGGTGTGACGGCATGTGCAGGGGTTCAGCGCTGTGCTCTCAAACTCCCACTTGGTCTTCCATGCTCTGCCTTTTCCACTCACAAGACTCTGACTGAACTCACAAGATTATGGGGCCAGATCTTGAGGACACCACACCACGGGCAGAGCTGAATGATGACTGTAAGAGCAGAGTTCTTCGACCAGCCAACCCCCTTCTATCTGGGATCACACCCACTTACCCCACGCTTCCCGACTGTGAGATATAAATCCAGGTTACATATACGTTAAGCCACATACTGCTGCCTGCCCTTGTTGGGTCTATTTCCTTGGAGCATGCCTCATTTCATCTAAGTCTCCCTATCCTTGAATTTCATGACATTGTCTGTTGTTCTCATCCTATCCTCTGTCTAAAGTTTCTGTACCTCTGTGAGCTCTGTTTTCAATGTGGGTATTCATGAAACTCCATCACTGCCTACTTACCTCTCAGCATGGGTCTTCCCTAGAGTTTTTTTTTCTATTTCTCTGGTTTCTAATAAACATTTAATAACGCATTTCACAATCTGGCCCCAGACTCTTTCCAATTTCATGTTTTATAACAACATACTTTGCCTCCCTACTGTGTCCTGGTAATAACGTTCTTCTTACACTTCCTTGGATATGCCGTGTCATTGCTTGCCTCTATTTTAATATATGGGCTTCGCTGCCTTTTATTATCAAGCTCCTATTTTATTTTCAAGGAAATCAATCACCATTGCCTCTCTGAAGCCTTTCCTGTCACTCCTTAAGTGAACTAGGTTCTCTCTCCTTTATGATCTAACTACTTATCTGCATTATTAACATTTTGCACAATTGCTTTTATATGCTGTATTTATGGATGTACTAAGCCTGCAAATTCTTGAGGGGCAGGTTTCATATCTTACTCATTCTTTTGTAAGCATCTGCCACTTAACAAGAATCCGATAAATGTAATTTGAAATGAAACTATAGCTTACTAAAATCCTTGTAGTACATACCAAAATTTGGAAGGATTTAATATCCTGGTCTAGACCCAAGCAATCTGTAAATATCCCACCACAGTAAAGTGACCTGAAGGAATTCTTGTTCCTATATTGTAGGCTTCTGGGAGGACAACGGGGCTCCACACAGTGTTTTAGTGTGAGGAGTAAGGAGGGACATGCAGATATATTTGAACTATTCATACTACCTTCCTATTTTCCATGTATCCACATTATATACAAGTATGTTAGGTTAGCTTTGGACAGGAAGAGGTGCACCACAATATAATGTAAAAACAGCCATATCCACCAACAGGGAATTGCTTTATGCAAATCTGACCTCCAATATGCCCAGAAGAGAAACAGCTCAAATGCCACCTCTTCCATGAAATCTTTCTTTTTTTTTTTTTCTAACCATAATCAAACATTTCCTCTTCTGTGCTCTGCTGTGTTTGGATTCTTTTTCTCTAGTGATTTTTTTTTTACCACCATATTTCTAACTCTGCCATATCCTGTGCCACTTTATAAACTCTTTAAGTTAAAGAATAATATCTAATTTTATATCTCGGTAGGGCCAATGGTACCTAGAATGGTTTGGGGTGCATTCTCGTACTCAAGAGGCATTTACTGAATTCATGTTAATATCTAGGTTTTCAGCTTGCCACCCATAGCTCAGTGAGTAGGGCACCGGCATACATACATACAACGAGGCTGGCAGGTTTAGCCTGGACCAGCTAAACAACAATGACAACTAAAACCAAAAATAGCCGGGCCTTGTGGTGAGCGCCTATAGTCCCAGCTACTCTGGAGGCTGAGGCAAGAAAGTCACTGAAGCCAAAGAATGTGAAGTTGCTATGAATGGCCTTGCCATGGCACTCTGAAGGCGACATAGTGAGACTCTGCCTCAAAAAATAAATAAATAAATAAATAACCAGTTATTTCTTGTATGTTAGAATGAAGCCCAGGAAGAAATCCATCCTCTCCTTACTTCATAGACATGCAAATTTACCAGCAAAAATATTTAAGAATATTTGTTCTAGGCACCTCTTTGTGTGGAATGAAACTTCTAGGAGATGCCTGCTTGAAGTAAAACAAAGCATTTATTGAATATCTAGTGAAAATGAACAATGCAAAGAGAGAGACTGATGTTTGGAGTGAACCTTTTACAGTTTCAGAAACTTGCCTCTGACAAGAATGATGTCCCTGTAGCAAGGAACTCTAATCACTTGACAATGATGAAGAGAAGGTCCTTGGTTAGATTTGTCTATATATGAGTCCCTGGGAAATTCAGAAAGGAAAAATAAATGATTCTTAGATGATCTAGGTTCAATGGTGCAGGCTAAGATTCCCTACAGAGGAAACTCCTGTGTTTTGCATCATTTTACTTGCCAGTTAATTCAAACAAATGTTGAGCAGAAACAGAAAGCTGGTTTGTTATCACTGAACATGGGTGATAATGACTTTGGAATCAATACCTGCTGAAGCTCTCTCTTCCTTCTTCTCAAACGTATAGCTGTTGCTCGATCAAAGACAGAACGGTTGCAAAAGCATTGATTTCCCATTTCCTGACACACGTGCCTTAACTTGTAGCCAATTGTGCAAGCTACCTTCAACCCTTTTTTTCTAGGAGGAAGAAGGTTGTAAATAAGTAAATAAGGGGGCTGTACTTTCCTGCCTTCATAAGAAAGGATTTCTGGGGTCCCTTATTTCTGGAGAAATGAATGAAGTATGTTGCATTTCTAGCCCCATAAATAACATTTTCACTTTGAGTTTCTTGATGAAATATACTTAAAAATAAATCAGAGGGGGCTTTAGGCAAAGGTAAATTTGAAAGTGGATATCTGATATGGCTTTGCATTCTGTTACCCAAACTGTATTCCTTTCTAGGCCATAAAAAAGTAGAAATGTGTGTTTGCAAATTATTGTATGGATTTTTTCCCCTGGTACTACCTCATGCATGGCTTTCCTGGGGATGGCAATAGAATGAGTTAGTAAAATAAAGACAGATGGCAGGGAAATAATTCAGAAGTTTTTTTTTTTTTAATTGCAATGCAACTACTAAAGATGCTCAACTACACTTATTCTTAATGAGAGACTTTGCCATTCATTTTATTTTCTCCTAGAGCCAATTGCAATATCTTGCTGTAAGAAGGTCAAGTGGGTCAGCAATCTGATACTCTTTCAGGCTTTTTAAAATTTCAGGGAAATGAATGTAAGCCAGGGACTCAAGTGCAAGGAGGGAAACAAAGTGCCAGAATGTCTGGTGTGAAAACTGATTGTAAACTTATTTTCAATTCTCTACTCTTCCCTCTAACCATAGACTTTGCAATGTGAACTTCCCTACTACTTTTATTAAGAGGTGGTGTCTCTTTCCCCTTTCCTTGAATCTGGCCTTTGGGATTTGCTTTGGCAGTGACACATAGCAGGCCAGCACTAAACCCAAAGCTCGATAGGCCTGTGGGATTCTGCTTTCTCAGACCTCCGTCCCTGCTACGAGAGTAGAGGCAGGTCTACTCTGTGGGAGTTCAGATATGACAGGATGGCAGCCCTGTTTACTCAGCTAAGTCCATACCAGAGTAGCCTCCATCAAGCCAACCTGAAAACAAATGAGAGAGACCACCTGAGATCAGCGGAGTTGATGATATGCCGACGACCCATGCCCTAGTCTAGACCAAAAGACTAAGGCAACTCAGCCAAACCCTAAGTGCCAAACTGCAGAATCACGATGTAATTCAGTGGGTATTGATTTAAGCTATTGAATTTGGGGATAGATTTTAAGGCAAAAATAGTTAACTAAAATATGTGATACAGTGAACCAGCTTTTCAGTTAAATGTTCTAGTGTTCAAAGCCTGGCTGTAGCATGCAGATGACTGGCTTTTGGAAAGGTTTAATGTTATGTTTTCATTTAAAAATTAGTAATGATAATAATACATACCTATGTTTGTGTTGTTTCTGATGACTAAAAATCACATATGTAAAGCATTAGCCCCAAGGAGATGTTAGCTATTACAATTGAAGAGAAATAATTGTGGGTGAAGAAGTACAGGGAAGAATGAGAAGGATAGGAGAATAGGATACCATAGAGAGAAGAAAAAAAGAGAGAAAGAAAGAGATTTTGAAATATCGAAGTGTGAAATAATGCAGGTCATAGAAAGTTAATATCGGAAGGCTGGCATCAGCTTCTTTCTCAAAGTGATCCTGTGGTGACTATCTGTGTGCATACATTGTGTTATTCCAGCAAAAACACAGTTAGTATTAATGGAGCCAATAAAATGATTTGGGAACTCTTCTATAACATAATCATCTATTTATGAGGGCTTTGCCCTTGTGACCCTACCACCTCTTAAAGGCTCACCTTTCAATGCTGACACATTGGAGATTAAGTTACAACATGTGTTTCGTAGGGGAAAAGTATTCCACCTATGTGTTTCACTTCAATATTCTGATTCATGCTCCAGTAATCCTGAAGCAAAAAAAAAAAAAAAAAAAATGCTCCAGTAGAGTAATACTCCAGTCCTGCTTCCTATAAAATTCTAGTTCTAAAATTTGAAGTTTGTCTTCCAAAACATTATTTTGCTTCATCCTCAAAGTATTCCTGTTATGTAGTTATGGTTGTTATTCTCCTATTATAAATGAACAACTGAGGCTTTCAGGGTGTTAGGGTCTGCCCAAGGCTGCCCAGCTGTGAATCCTGTGTGATGCTGGGCACTGAAGCAAGATGCTGCAGCCTTTGTTTCATAGAAAGACTGTATTTAGTGGGTAATCTGAGATTAGCAAACCTATCATAATAGACCAAGAAAAGATTCTCCACTAATCAAGAAATCTTTGTAAATCAGGTATGTCTTAAGTGTACATTCAGCTTCATAAATCAGATGCATCCTTGAGAATGCATTAAGCAAGATGTCAGGTTCATCTTTTAAACATCAGGGAGCCTGGGGACTTAGTTACTTCACAGTGACAATCCCTTTGTCTTCATCCCTCTCTTGGAGGGAAAAAGACATCTTTTGTGTGAGAGCTAAAATTGTGCAAATTGTCAGGGTATATATTTTGTATCCATTAATATAAGAACTAGAATTTTATATGAAGCAGGTCTGGAGCATTAATGTGAAACACAACATCGAAGCAAGGCACAGAGTTTGAATATTTTTCCCCTTCAAAATTCCTGTTGAAACTTAATCCCCAGTGTGTGAGTATGGAGAGGTGAGACGTAAAGAGGTGGTTCAATGCTGAGAGCAAAGCCCTCATGAATAGATTATTACATTCACAGATTAATGGATTAATAGGTTATCATGAAGATGGTAGGGCCAGTTCTATAAGAACAGGAAGAGAGACCTGACCTGGCAGTCAGCATGCTCTGTGCCACATCAGGACTCCATGGAGAGTCCCCGCCAGCAAGTAGGCCCTTACCAGATGCAGCTCCTAGACTTTGGCTATCTCAGCTTCCATAAGTGGAAGAAACAAATTCCTTTTTCTCTATAAAGCGTCCAGTTTTAGGTGTTCTGTTATAAACAACAGAAAACATACTAAGACACATGATATTTTCATTAGCAACACATTTGCAGTTTAACCTCTTTCCTCAACAGGAAGAAAGATAATCTAAAGCAAACTCCGAAAGCCCAGGGATTTTTACTCTTTCCTATTTTGAATATGGAAATGAGGGACTAAAACATATTTTATTTCTAAGCCTTGACTGGTTCCCTCATTTCTGAGCTGTCATTTTCTTTACTTTATGCAACACATGCCTCTCCTCATCATTACAAATTTCAGTAAAGAAATTTCTGCATCCAGATTTGGGTTGCAAAAAGAACATTATGTTACACTTTACTAGAATGCCAGACCAGGGAGTTTTTGCAAGTAATTTAAAGAATATGTAGCCAGCCATCTAGCTAACTGCACACACACACACACACACACACATACACATTGTGTTGTGACCCCAGGTTATTTATTATATTCGTGATCCCACATTTAAAAATGTTTGCATTATTGCTTTCATATAACTTAACAATTCAGAATTGCAATGAAGCACCATAATTTCTGGTAGCTGAGAGAAATTTTGTGCTACCTAGAGTTTTAAGTGACCCATCTAATGTATAGCTTTCATATGAAGGCTAATACTCAATTATAGCATAGGAATACATGGAAAGGGGAAAGGAAGGGGAGGGGGAGGGGGGAGTATGGGTGGAGGGAGGGCAATTGGTGGGATCACACCTACGGTGCACCTTAGCAGGGTACTGGGGAAACTTATTAAATGTAGAGTATCAATGTCTTTATATAGTGATCAAGAAAATGCCATGAAGGCTAACTGTAACAGTACGATCAAAACATTTCTGAATGTATATGAATCGTGCCCTATGATTGCACTAATGTACAGAATTATGATTCAATAAAATTATAAAAAAAAAAAAAGTGCTCACAAGCCTGGAAGAAATGATAGTCAGTTGGTGCAACATCAGATGGATAAAGCGGATGACAGAGAGTTTCCACATCTAGCTTCTGTAGTTTGAGCAGTGTTATTTGTATGAAAGTGTTGCCTTGTTAGAGGATTGGCCTGTCTGTATTGACCAATGTAATCATCATACCGATCTAAGTTCCTTAATCACAAGCATCTTCATCATTTTGTCCAAATGGTTGCAGAAGACATCTGCTGTGAAAGATTGACCAGGTTTCATGATGTTGTAGTGGATGATACCAGCTCTGGACTACCAAACAGACACAATTAGGGTTTTTTGAAGAATAATCAGTTTTGGACTGTGTTTCAGCACTTCACCTTGATGCAACCATTGTGTTGAGAACTTGGAATTGTCAGAAAGAATCCAGTTTCCATCACACATAGAAATATGGTGTAAAAATGGTTCGCTTTATGTTGTGACAGCAAAGAAAGGCAAGGTTCAAGATGATTTTTCTTCTGTCTCTCATTTAATTCATGGAGTACCCATCTATCTAGTTTGTTTACCTTGCCAGTTTGTTTCAAATGGTCAGATAGTGTTGGAACGGTAAGGAACATCAAACCTTGTTTGTTGATTCATGAGTAGGTTGAGACAGATTCACTTCCACTACAGCTTGCAGCTCATCATTATTCCCTTTGGTCTCAGGTCACCCATATGGCTACTTTTCAAGATTAAAATTATCAGAAAGAAACTTCTCAAACTATTGACACAATGTGTATTCATTAGTCACATCCTTCCCAAACACTTGGTTGATATTTCGAGCTGCCTGGACGCTGTCTTAGTTTCATGATAGAGCTCTGATTCAAAACAACACTATTTTTTGACTTATTCATATTTTCATAAAAATTACTCTTAAAAGGACAGCTTCTGTGGCTCAATGGCTAGGGTGCTGGCTCCATATACTGAGGGTGGTGGGTTCAAACTCTGCCGTGGCCAAACTGTAACACAAAAAAATAGCCAGGCATTGAGGCAGGCACCTGTAGTCCCAGCTACTTGGGAGGTTGAGGCAAGAGAATCTCCTAAGTCCGGGCGTTGGATGTTGCTGTGTGCTGTGTGATGCTATGGCACTCTACTGAGGGCGATAAGTGAGACTCTGTCTCTCCCCCCACCCCAAAAAAAATTACTCTTAAAAAAATTGAAAGAGGCTCAGTGCCTGTGACTCAAGTGGCTAAGGCATTAGCCACATACAAATGAGCTGGCGGGTTTGAATCCAGCCTTGGCCCGCCGAACAACAATTTCGGCTGCAACCAAAAAATAGCCAGGCATTGTGGCAGGCACCTATTGTCCCAGGTAATTGGGAGGTGGAGGCAGGAGAATTGCTTGAGCCCAGGAGTTGGCTTTTCCTCTGATCTGTGATGCCACAGCTCTCTACCCAGGGCAACAGCTTGATCCCGTGTCTCAAAAATAAATAAATAAATAAATAAATAAATAAATAAATAAATAAATAAATAAATAAATAAAAATTGAAAGATAGGCTTGGCACTTGTAGCTCAAGTGGCTAAGGCACCAGCCACATACACCAGAGCTGGTGGGTTCGAATCCAGACAGGACCTGCCAAACAATGACAACTACAATCAAAAAATTGCCAGGCGTTCTGGGAGACACCTGTAGTCCTAGCTACTTGGGAGGGT
>CAUYON010150451.1:0-18126 GCA_963573935.1 Arctocebus calabarensis | reverse complement strand
CTGTGGCATCACAGGTCACAGCAACCTCTAACTCTTGGGCTTAGGTGATTCTCTTGCCTCAACCTCTCCAGTAGCTGGGACTATAGGTGCCCACCACAACACCTGGCTCCTTTTTTTTCTTGCAGTTGTCATTGTTGTTTAGCTGGCCTGGGCCAGGTTCGAACCCTCAGGCCTTGGTGTATGTAGCTGGTGCTGTAACGATTATGCTATAGACACTGAGCCTCTCCTGCTCTCTTGAGGGAAACTAGATTTGGTACTTGAGAAGTAAGTCAATATATAACTTAATATTTATTTTTAACAGTTTAACCTTAGAAGTCAGGGAGAATAGAGACTTTGCCTGTAGCAGTACCTGATGAGGAACTGTGGGAATTGATGGAATCCTTATTGAGCTGTAAAAGTTACCAGGTAGACCATGTTGACATTATAAAATTGTGATGAACATAATGCTGAAAACAGATTCCAAAATGATACTCAAAAGTGATCAATTTGGGGGTTTTTTGAGACTTACTTTGTCACCCTTGGTAGAGTGCTGTAGCATCAGAGCTCACAGCAACCTGAAACTCTTGGGCTCAAGTGATTCTGTTGCCTCAGCCTCCCAAGTAACTGGGACTACAGGCTCCTGCCCCAACACCTGGCTATTTTTAGAGACGAGGTCTCACTCTGGCTCAGTCTGGACTCGAACCTGTGAGCTGAAGCAATCCTCCTGCCTTGGCCTCCCAGAGTGCTAGGATTACAGGAGTCTCAGTGAATTCCACAGTGACCTTGGTGTGCTTGTTAGTATGAAGCTGTCAGCAAAAAGATTCTGTCTATTCTTGAATGTATGTGTGTGTGCTTAACTCACTTAAATGTTAATCTGAGTTGGTGAAGAGTTAGCCTGTAAGTGAATGGTTTTCTTATCATTTCAAAATAGATTACACGATTAATTAAGTTGTTTCTTGTTGTCTACCACTGGGTCATCTATTTATAACAAATCACACCTTAGTTTCACTTCTTTTTGTTGTTGTTGTTGTTGTTGCTGTTGTCATCGCTGTCCTAGCTGACCCAGGCTGGGTTCGAACCCACCAGTCTTGGTGTATGTGGCCGGCGCCCTACCCATGGAGCTATAGGCGCTGCCTTTAATTTCACTTTTTTACGGCTTTCTTCTCACTAACAATTATTCACTGTGCATTGACCATGCTTTGCATTTTCTAGTCTCTGCTGATGAGACTAGAAAATGTTCCTATCACCACAGGAAATATGTAATTACCTTTTGGGGATGATTTTCCTGAACAAAAAATTGATAAGAGCTTTGGGGTTTTTTTGAGACAGAGGCTCAAGCTGTCACCCTGGGTAGAGTGCCGGGGCATCACAGCTCACAGCAACCTCCAACTCCTGGGCTCAAGTGATTCTCCTGCCTTAGCCTCCCAAGTAGCTGGGACTATAGGCGCCCGCCACAACGCCCAGCTATTTTTTGTTGCAGCCATCATTGTTGTTTGGTGGGCCCGGGCTGGATTCGAACCCACCAGCTCAGGTGTACGTGGCTAGTGCCTTAGCCCATTAAGCCACAGGTGCAGAGGTAAGAGTTTTTTTTTTTTTTTTATTGAGACAGAGTCTCACTTTGTCACCCTGGGTAGAGTGCCATAGCATCACAGCTCATGGTAATCTCCAACTCTTAGGCTTAAGTGATTCTCATGCCTTAGCCTCCCAATTAGCTGGACTATAGGTGCCCACCACGACACCCGCTGTTTTTCTTTGTTGTTGTAGTTGTCATTGTTGCTTCTAGCAGGCCCCAGGTGGAGTTCGAACCTGCCGAGCCCGAGTGTATGTGGCTGGCGCCCTAACCACTGAGCTATGGGCACTGAGCTATCATAAGAGTTTTTACTCCCCAAAGGGGCTGACAGAAAAATCTTTACAGGGTACAAATGTAAAGTATAAATGAAACAGCTATCACATTGTGTTGTGAAAATGAGAGGGAAAAAATAAAAGAAAAACTTCAAATTCTATAATTATGGTATCTTTTTCAAAAGATGGATTTTTATAGCAAAAGCTAGAGTCAAACCCATTTTCTTATTTGAAGGGCTCTGCCCACAATAGAAAGAGAGAAAAAAAATTAAATGCAGAGGCTCGGTGCCTGTGGCTCAGCAGGCTAAGGAGCCAGCCACATACACCTGAGCTGGCAGGTTTGAATCCAGCCCGGGGCCCGCCAAACAATGTCAGCAGCAACCAAAAAATAGCTGAGCCTTGTGGTGGGTGCCTGTAGTCCCAGCTACTTGGGAGGTGGAGGCAGGAGACTCGCTTGAGCCCAGGAGTTGGAGGTTGCTGTGAGCTGTGATGCCACAGCACTCTATACAGGGTGACAGCTTGAGGCTCTGTCTCAAAAAAATAAAAAAAAATTAAATGCAGAAATGTTAGATTAAAATTAACTTTATGCTCCATATATATATCAAGAAATTATTATTTCTCCCCAAACCAGCATCATCCAGGGTTAAATGTGGTGATTAAAGAGGGCCTTGTTCTCATCGCCCAGCCTGGCCAGAGGCAACCTTGTACAATAGGAAGTTTGTGTCTGGCACGCTCACATCTCCAAACAGCTTCCCTCGTCCTTTGGAGCCATCTCTCCACCACTGCCCCCGTACCTTCCCCCACTCCTTCCAACTCTCAAGGGTCTCCCTGTCTCTGGCTAAATTCTGCTCTTAGTTGGCAGCTAATTAATGGGTGAGAGGGTACTATTTGTGGAGAAAATTGTGCTGCTAAGTATTTACAATGTCGTTACATGTTTCAACATTTTTTTCAGTTATTAGAAACAGGGAGGAAAATTCTGTTAGAAAAGCCAGTTTGGCTCTGGGTCAGTAAATCCATCTGGCAATTTCACATAAGCAAACCTTAGTAATTAATTTTGCATTGTAATTGTGTTAAATAACTCTAAGGTATCTAAGCAGCAGGGGTAGTGGGGGGAAAGTAAAAGTTAGTAGGATTTTTATAATTTTCTTTTTCATAGAGTAGAAAAAGTCCTAGAACCTACCAGACTATGCACATTGCAATTTTCTTCTTCCTTGATATTTAGGAGGAAAGGGAAAACCACCACCAAGAAAACTGTAATCAGAAAGTTTTGCTCTTACGAATGTTCAAATATAGGTGTGATAGGCTTAAATATTGGGAAAATAAAGTTTAAGCACCATTTTACACCTACACTATAAATAAATCAGCTAAAAGATGGGGTGGCGCCTGTGGCTCAGTGAGTAGGGCACCAGCCCAATATGCCTGAGGTGATGGGTTCAAACTTGACCCTGCCAAAAACTGCAAAAAAAATAAGGGGGAGGGCTAAAAGATGGTGGGAGTGAAAGCTTTTAGTGTGTCCTCTGGGCAAATTCTGTATTCAATGGGGAAAAGCACACATTTGATTAGACTCAAGAGTAGTATAAAAATTAAGTAAACAAGAAAAACATTAACTTTGTTAAATATGAATTTTTACTAAGAAGTTATTGATACAGGATTCCCCCACTCAGGGATGGATTGGGACTCCCCCATTCCCTAGGCTCAGGTGAACTCATAAATCAGACCCCTATTTCCAAGCACAAACAGACTGCCTTTTTCAGGCCATACCCTCTGGGCTGTAGCAAGGTCATGAACAAAGCAGCCTGAATCATTCTGGGGTAGTTCCACCTTGAGTAGGAGGCCCTAATCCCTTCTTGGAGACAAAAACTGTAAGGATCTGATAACCTTGCCCTAGCAGAGGAGGGACTGCATTTATTCATTTGTTCTTATTTATTTATTTGTTTGTTTATTTTTATTTTTATTTTTTTTGCTCCCCCCACATATTCATTTGTTAATGCACTCATTAACTTTGAAAAGGTGTTTTTCCACCTACCAAGTCCTAGCCAAAAATGTATTATACACCCCTAAACAAATGCCCCTTGAGAGAGATTTTCCGACTTGAGTCTTCTCCTTTGCTAGAAGCTCTAGTGCTTTTTACTGCTTCTATATTCTTTTTTGTCTAATAAAATCCTGTCTTACCACTGATCTGTGGTCTGTGGCTTCATTCTTTGAATCTCTGAGACCAAGGACCTACTGAGGAAGAAATTCTAGTATCATTATGTTCTTTTACTTCCTTCTCTTTTAAATGGGACATTTTTGATAATTAATTATAAGCTGTAAATTATACAGTTATATTTTCTTTTTTTTTTTTTAATTGAGACAGAGTCTCACTTTGTCACCCTCAGTAGAGTGCTGTACCATCATAGCTCACAGCAACCTCAAACTTTTGGGCTCAAGCGATACTCTTGCCTCAGCCCCCATAGTAGGCTACAGGCGCCAACCACAACAGGCTATTTTTTTGTTTGTTTGTTTAACAGGCCCAGGGTGGGTTCAAACCCACCAGTTGGGGAGCATGTGGCCGATGCCATAACCACTGAGCTACACACGCCCAGCCTACAGTTCTATTTTCTTAATGAAGAGTTTAAATTCCTTAAACTTTTATCTGGTTCTTTGGACCAGAAATCTTCAAAGCTCTTTGCAAATGTAATCCCCAAAGAATTTTGAAAAACATCAGATTCCTTGAACATTTCACATGGATACATAAAAATGTTTTATCTTAAGTTCAAATCACTGCAAAGAATGTATGTCCTGGTGTATTATAATTTGAATATGTACTTTAACTATTTTTAACAAATTGGAGCTGTAGGTTTAACTAATTTAGTTAATGGAATAAGTCCATTACGTAAGTACATTACTGGAGAAATCAGTCTTCACCGTCAAACTAATCAACTAAATCAGACTTACTGCCTATCATTTCTATCACTTTAAAATTTAAACAAGAGGAGCCAGGTGTGGTGGTGCTCTCCAGTACTCCCCTAGACTCTGGGGGGATCGCTTGAGCCAGGGGGGTTTATGGCCAACCTGGGCAACATAGTGAGACCCTATCTCTGAAATATATATATAGGCCAGGCATAGTGCTCACACTTGTAATCCTAGCACTCTGGGAGGCCAAGGTGAGTGGATTGCTTGAGCTCATGAGTTTGAGACCAGCCTGAGCAAAAGCCAGACCTCGTCTCTACTAAAACTAGAAAAACTGAGACAGGAGAATCGCTTGAGCCCAGGAGTTGGAGGTTGCTGTGAGCTGTGATGCTGCGTCAATATACCCAGGGCAACAGCTTGAGGCTTTGTCTCAAAAATAATAATAACAATAATCTGGAAACTGGTTGTATTAAAACTATTACCATGTCCACCAGGTGAGGTGAGTCATGCATGTAATCCAAGCATTCTGGATGGCTTTGGTTGGTGTTTTGCCGTAGCTAAATTTCTTTTAACCTGCATTAGAAAAGTGAGATCTTGTTTCCACTAAAAAATTAGAAAAACTGGGCAGCGCCTGTGGCTCAAAGGAGGAGGGCAGCACCGGCCCTATATGCCGGAAGTGGCAGGTTCAAAACCAGCCTGAGCCAAAAACTGCAAAAAAAAAAAAAAAAAAAGCTACTCTGGAAGCTGAGACAAGAGAATCTTTTGAGCCATAGAGTTTAAGGTTGCTGTGAGCTATGACACCATGGCACTCTCTACCTAGAGTGACTGAGTGAGACTCTGCCTCAAAAACAAAACAAAACAAAAATTATTACCATGTACTTTTGGAAAGTCTTCATGTACAATAGGAATAGGAGCACTCGGTTTGAAGTCTTCTCCTCTGAATCTCTGCATTATTTTTAGAAGTGCTATAAAGGTGCAAGATACAAGATAGCCTTCCAGTGGTGATGCAGGCAAACAGCAGCAGGCTTTCCAGAAACTGCAGAGTAAATGGAGCTGTTTGTTAATCCTTCCCACACTTAAGAGAGTTCTCATTCCAAAGCTTAATTCTTTCCTATATTTTGATCTATGTATGTTGAATTTTTACAAATAAAAAAGCCTGTGAGGTACAAAAATATGAAGTTAGAATAATGAAATAAATAGCAGCGATATCGTTTTGCATTTTTGGCTCTACCTAAGTATATAAGGCAGTATCTGATTTAATGTTTCCACTGTAGCTCCTGAATTTTAATGCCATGTGTTGGAGGGTTTGAGAGCATACAAAAAACTTGTGCTCCCACTTGGAGAATACCAATTGTATGAAAATACAAATTTCAAAATAGATAAGCTAGTATTTCAAAGGAACATTTCAAAGGACATCCTTTGGCATTGCTTTGTGTTAAATATGTTTTCATTTTACTTTTGGGTTTCTTTCTTTTTTTTTTTTTTTTTGTAGAGACAGAGTCTCACTTTATCGCCCTCGGTAGAGTGCCGTGGCATCACATAGCTCACAGCAACCTCCAACTCCTGGGCTTGGGCAATTCTCTTGCCTCAACCTCCCGAGTAACTGGGACTACAGGCGCCTGACACAACGCCCGGCTATTTTTTTGTTTTGCAGTTCGGCCGGGGCCGGGTTTGAACCCGCCACCCTTGGTATATGGGGCTGGTGCCCTACTCGCTGAGCCACACGTGCCACATACTTTGGGGGGATTTTTTGTGTTGTTTGGTGTTTTTTGGAGACACAGTCTTACTCCATCACCCTGGGCTGGAGTGCAGGGGTATCATCATAGCTAATTGCAACCCCAGACTTCTGGGCTCAAGCCATCCTCCTGCCTCAGTCACACAAGTAGCTGGGACTACAGGCACAAACCACGATGCGTGCTAATTTTTTCTGGTAGAGACATGGTCTCATTCTTGCTCAGATTGGTCTTGAAATTCTGACCTCAAGCCATCCTCTTGCCTCTGCTTCCCAGAGTGCTAGGATTACAGATGTGAGCCACTACCATGTCTAGCCTTATTTTATCATTGTTTCCCAAAAAGCACAATTCCTTGTTTTCTCCAGGAATTGTAAAACATTCCAAAAGAGAAAGCTTTCGGTAAGGAAAGATCAAATCCCTGGGCACGGTGCTGGGCACAGTGGCTCACACCTTTAATCCCAGCACTTGGGAGGTTGAGGTGGGTGGATTACCTGAACTCATGAATTGGAGATCAGTTTGAGCAAGAGTGAGACCTCATCTCTAAAAAATAACTGTGTGCTGTGGTGGGCATCTGTAGTCCCAGCTTCTTGGGAGGCTGAGGCAAGAGATCGATTGAACGCATGAGTTTGACGTTGCTGTGAGCTAAGATGCCACGGCACTCTACCAAGTGTGACCAAGTGAGACTCTGTCTCAAAGAAAAAAAAAAAAAAAGGAAGGGTCAAATCTCTACCAGTCGTGGAAGTTTGTTGTATTTGTTCTTTCAGTATTTCTGTCTCTCACCATTAAGTCTTTAGGTAATATTTCCCCACTTGCTTTGGGGTCTATCTCCTCCCTCCCTCCATGCAATTCTAGACTGCCATTCATTCTCCTCCCATTCTAGAAATTGGCATGTGCCAGAGGTCCAATCCTTCACAGTATGCCATCCTCTTGACCGCACTCTGGCAGAGTGGTAGGCCTATGACCCAAATTTGGCCAATCAGAGTCTATCCTTGGGATATTTTTATGGAGTTGGGAGCACCTCAGTGAAGACTGAGTTTTGTTGGATTTCTTATAGAAGGTGACGATGAATTTTCCCATTGGGACGTATGGTGGAACAGAACTGGCAGGCCATGCAGGGAGGGTAGGCAGTGAAAGATAGACACAAATAAGTAACGGTACATAAACCAGAAGAAGAGCTTGAGCATGCCCAGGCTCTGAACTAGTATGCAGACAAAGATTTATCTGCATCACTGAAAGACAGACTTACGGATGACAAGCCGAAAAATCAGATGGCAAAAAGACTCGAGGCTCAGCACCTGTAGCACAGTGGCTACAACGCTAGCCACATGCACCGAGGCTGGTGGGTTCGAACCCGGCCTGGGCCAGCTAAACAACAATGAAGCAACGGCAACAACAAAAAAGTAACAGCTGGGTGTCGTGGTGGGCTTCTGTAGTCTCAGCTTCTTGGGAGGCTGAGGCAAGAGGATCACTTGAGCCCAACAAGAGTTTGTGGTGGCTGTGAGCCATGATGCCGGGGCACTCAACCCAGGGTGACATATTGAGACACTGCATCAAAAAAAAAAAAAAAAAAAAAAGAAAAGAAAAAAACAAAGTGGAAGTTGCCAGGACAGAACAGATGCAGCAGGAAGTTCCTGTTATATAACTTTTAGGTGAGTACAATGCCCAGGGGCTTTGTGCATTGATGGAATTTCCTGCACTGAAAGGGACTGTGTACAAAAGGGGACAGGGACGCTTGCTTATTAGAGGACGTGTATGTTTTATATGACTGAGGACAAGTTAGTGGGAGCACGGCAGGGGAGTAGGGGGTGGCATTGAAGCCACTGCAACTGCAATACCTGTGTTTCAATAGTGCCACCATGTGGCTATGACACCAGCAATAGCCTAACCCTAACGTGCCACTTTGGGGAATGAGGGGAATTTCCGGGTTTCTCTTCTGGAAATGAGAGCAGGCAGATCTGACTGCCCACTCCCTGAGCTGTACGGCTTTCTTATGGTGGGAGATGGAGCATGATTAGTGAGAGAGGATTACAGAGAAACAAGATATTTTCACGTCAGAGAAGTATTATTTGGATAACAAAAAATAGATGGGTCCTCATTTTGTCCTCCAGGTTGGAGAACTGAAGTTTATAGTGTGCTGGAGTTGGCTTGTACCTGTTTGTAAGATCTGATTATCACATTTTCAGGTATTTTGCAAGCTGATTTTTTTTTTTTTTAAGACAGAACCTCAAGCTGTTGCCTTGGGTAGAGTGCCGTGGCATCACAGCTCACAGCAACCTCCAACTCATCGGCTTAAGCAATTCTCTTGCCTCAGCCTTCCAAGTAGCTGGGACTACAGGCACCCGCCACAATGCCTGGCTATTTTTTTGGTTGAAGTTGTCATTGTTGTTTGGCGGGCCTGGGCTGGACTGAGCTACAGGTGCTGAGCCACAAGCTGACTGTTAAACACATTGCAAAAAATAAAATATGTGTATTAGATATAATGACATTAGTTTTATTGGGAACAGAGTCTATTGGGATGCACTAATTTTTCAGATCATAGATCAATTATAACTATACGTTGGCTATAGAAAAAAAGTTTAACTTCATGGACACAGTGTGAGGGTATGGGCTCACCTTTTGGGGCACACCTTTTGGGTGCAGGGCACAACTACAAGAGGACCTATGTCTAACATGCAATATTGTAACCAAGTTGTTTGTATCCTCACATTAACCTGAAGTTAAAAAAAAAAGAAAACAAAGTTTGGCAAAAGTCAACAAATGCATTCTTAAGAATGCATTGGCTTGGGCAGAGCCCACATATACCAAGGCTGGCGGATTCAAACCTAGTCTGGGCAAGCTAAAACAACCATGTCAACTGCAAATAAATAAATAAATAGCAGGCATTGTGGCTGGCGCCTGTAGTCCCAGCTACTCGGGAGGCTGAAGCAAGAGAATCACTTAAGCCCAAGTGTTTGAGGTTGCTGTGAGCTTTGATGCCACCGCAGTCTACACAGGGTGACAAAGTGAAGCTCTGTCTCAAAAAAAAAAAAAAAAAAAGACTATATTGGCTATATGAAGGTCACAACAAGAGTATTGCATTTTTTTATTATTTGCTAATTATAAGCCTTGTATCTTTTATATAATGAAATTTATAATAAACATATACACACACGTATGTAAAACACACAGGCACACTTTTTCCCCTGATGAGTCAGTTGTTAAACATTTACTAGCACACCACTACTCCTAGGTAATATGTTTATAATTATAATAATTGCTAATAATAACAAAACATGAATAATGCATTATTTCATTCCACTCACACTCACTTATTTCCAAACTAGTTTGACTCCATCCTGAGTCATATTCCATCAATGCCACCAAAGGTCAGGCTGTTACCAGTGTTTAACAAAAATTCCCATTTAGTTCTTTTTTTTTTTTTTTTTTGAGACAGAGCCTCAAGTTGTCACCCTGGATGGAGTGCCGTGGCATCACATCTCATAGCAACTTCCAACTCCTGGGCTCAAACGAAGTCTCCTGTCTCTGCCTCCCAAGTAGCTGGGACTACAGGTGCCCACCACAATGCCCGGCCATTATTTGGTTGCAGCCATCATTGTTGTGTGGCAGGGAGGGGCTGGAATCGAACCCGCCAGCTCAGTTGTAAGTAGCTGGCGCCTTAGCCTGTTGAGCCACAGGCGCCAAGCCCCATTTAGTTCTTTTATTAAATGCTTTCTATGTTGGTTTTCCTTTAAATTTTTATTTTATTTTATGTTATTTTATTTTTTTAGACTCTTACTATGTGACCCTCAGTAGAGTGCTGTGGCATCACAACTCACAGCAACCTCCAACTCTTAGGCTTAAGTGATCCTCTTGCCTCAGCCTCCCAAGTAGCTGGGACTACAAGCACCTGCCACAACACCCAGCTATGTTTTTTGTTGCTTAGCAGGCCAGGGCCAGGATGGAACAGCCATTTTAGGTGTATGTGGCCAGTGCCTTTGCTGATTGAGGTACAGGCACTGCCCTATGGGGATACTTTAAAATGAGCCACAGGTGCCACCCCAATATACGGAGGGTGGTGGGTTTGAACCTGGCCCTGGCCAAATTGCAACAAAAAGCAACCGGGCATTGTGGCAGGCACCTGTAGTCCCAGCTACTCAGGAGGCTGAAGCAAAAGAATCACTTAAGCCCAAGAGCTGGAGTTTGCTGTGAGCTGTGATGCCACTGCACTCTACTGAGGGCAACATGGTGAGACTTTGTCTCTAAAAATTAAAAAAATAAAATAAAATAAAATTCTCTTGAAGTGCTAAGCACCTAATACTTCTGGAAGGTGACAGAAATATTCCCACCCATATAGTTCAACTTTATATAATTGTATAAGAGGCTAGAGCTCACCATGATCTACTTTTGAATGGAAAATTAGGTAGGTAGATTCTTATGCATGATGACAACCAAGAAAATCTTTTGAGACTTTAAAAAATAGAAACAAGGAGGAGAAAATTAAACAACAATGACAACTCCAACAAAAAAATAGGTGGGTGTTGTGGCGGGCGCCTGTAGTCCCAGCTACTTGGGAGGCTGAGGCAAGAGAATGGCTTAAGCCCAAGAGTTTGAGGTTGCTGTGAGCGGTGATACCACAGTTCTCTACAAAGGACGACATAGTAAAACTCTGTCTAAAAGAGAAAAAATAGCCGGGCATTGTGGTGGTTGCCTGTAGTCTTAGCTACTTGGGAGGCTGAGGCAAAAAGAAAGGATGAGAATTGGGTGGTGCCAGTGGCTTGGTGAGTAGCGCGCCGGCCCCATATACTGGGGTGGTGGGTTCAAACCCAGCCCTGGCCAAACTGCAACAAAAAATAGCCAGGCGTTGTGGCAGGTGCCTGTGGTCCCACCTACTCTGGAGGCTGAGGCAAGAGAATCGCCTGAGCCCAGGAGATGGAGGTTGCTGTGAGCTGTGTGACGCCACGGCACTCTACCCAGGGCAATAAAATGAGACTCTGTCTCTACAAGAAAAATAAAAAGAATGAGAATCACCAATAGGTGAGTTTTCTTAATTTATAGAATTTATGAAATTATGAATTTTGTTTAATTTATAGAAGTAAGAAAAAAGGTGGAACCGTGTGATGGAGTAAACAGAAGAGAAGGAGCCACAGCCCAAGCCCAGGTATGACAGGAGGGTTCCAGAGGCAGTAGGGGTGAATTGACCACCAGAACTTCAGAGGGGTTCTGACGTTGGAGATCCTGATCTCAAACCACCACGTAAGTGTGAGAACGAAATGACAATATTGTAAGAGCTGAAACCGCCCTCCTCCGCTTTTTAAGGAAGTTACTTGATGTGCTTAAGAAAAAACAACAGAGGGAAATCAGAAAGAAAATTACCTGGAATGTAGAAAACATGGAACTAACCAGGATCCAAAGGGAAGAAATTCCAAATTCCTGCTAGTTCTGCAGGCTTAGGAGTAAATCTTTCCAAACTGGAACAAACAGTGGGGACCACAAAGAGTATCTTCAATGAGAAAGGAGTAAATCCCATCCTATAAGTAGACTAAGCAAAGTGTTGGAAGATATTTGAATACGGTGAAGTAGGCAGATTCTTTCTGTCAAGGGAAGAAAAAGGCAATTATAAACTCCAAGAAAACAAACAAGCAAAAATAACCCATCCTGAACTAAAGTTGGTTTCAAATATTAAGCAATCTAAAATACAGTATAAGTTGGAGTGATCATACTATACTTAGAGTACAAGGAAATGCAGTACAGTACAAGGAAAAAATATTTGACTATGACATCAGAAATATTCTCCGTCATGTATATAGGAAATCCTACATTGGATATATATTTTAAAGAAAAAAGCAAACCTCTTGGCTGTATATGGAACAATACCTTCACAGTCTAAATAATAAGTATGTTATTGATTGTAATTCAACTTTTACAATCAATTTATTTATTTTTGAGACAGAGTCATACTATGTCACCCTCAGTAGAGTGCTATGATGTCACAGCTCACAGCAACCTAAAACTCTCTCTCTTTCTCTCTTTTTTTTTTTTTGGTTGCAGTTTTTGACCGGGGCCCGATTTGAACCTGCTACCTTTGGTATATGGGGCTAGCGCCCTACTGCTTGAGCTATAGGCGCCACCCACAACCTCAAACTCTTGGCCTTAAGCGATTCCCTTGCCTCAGCCTTCCAAGTAGCTGGGACTACAGGTGCCTGCCACAATGCCTGGCTATTTTTTTTTTTTTTGGTTGCAGTTGTTATTGTTGTTTAGCAGGTCAGGGCTGAACCTGCCAGCCTTGGTGTATGTGGCTACTCACTGATCTATGGGTGCCGAGCCTGCAATCAATTTATAGAGAAAGCACAGAAAACTTAATTATAGCCACAGGACAGATTATGAAAAAAAAAAAACTCACAGAAATTGATAGATGAAAGTTGAAGAAGAAAAAAAAAGAAGCATAACGATATTAATAGGCTCCTTTTACATAATGTGGAATCGAAAAATACTCTTTGAATAAGAAAATAAATAAAATTTTAAACATCACAGAGTTTAAAACATGATATAACAACCAAATATCTGGGCGGCACCTGTGGCTCATTGAGTAGAGCGCTAGCCCCACATACTGAAGGTGGTGAGTTCAAACCTTGGGCGAACTGCAAAAACAGAAAAATAGCCGGTGTTGTGGCGGGCGCCTGTAGTCCCAGCTACTCGGGAGGCCGAGGCAAGAGAATCGCCTAAGCCCAGGAGTTGGAGATTGCTGTGAGCTGTGTGACGCCACAGCACTCTGCCAAGGGTGATAAAGTGAGACTCTGTCTCTACAAAAAAAATTTTTTTAAAGGGTAAGGGGGTTTTGAAGAGGAGACAACATTTTTACCCTTTTTTGAGGTTATTTGCTGTCACAGATTCCCCACTGTCAATTTTACCCTTCCATATCTGTGGGAGAAGAGACAGCATAGTCCTCCAGCTACTTCCTGATGAGTCGGGCAATGTTTTAGATGGAAGGTACAGATTATCCGGTGCAAAAGGGCACAAGCAGTAATTACTGCCAAGAGGACTGACAAGGCGAAATGGACTTATCTGGCCCACGATGTCAGATACGGGCCTGGGTTAGAAAAGAAACATGGGACCTCTGTGTCATCTGATTTTGAAATAGACAATGGCTAAGGCTTTTTCTTTTTTCTTAACTCCTGCAAATGATTCTTTTTTTGTTTGTTTGGGATTCATTGAGGGTATAAAGAATTAGGTTACACTGATTGCATTTGTTAAAATCCCTCTTACAATTGTGTTCCACCCCCAAGAGATGTGCCATATACCATGACCCCCATCCCTCTCCTTCTTCCCCTCTCCCAGCTCCCTCATTCCCCCACCCCACCCCTTGTATTAGTTCATTTACTATCCTTATATTAGAGTGGAGTACATTGGGGCTCGGCGCCCATAGCACAGTGGTTATGGTGCCAGCCATATACATCAAGGGTGGCAGGTTCAGCTAAACAGCAATGACAACTGCAACAACAACAAAAGTAGCCAGGCATTGTGGCAGGCGCCTGTAGTCCCAGCTACTTGGGAGGCTGAGGCAAGAGAATCACTTAAGCCCAGGAGTTGGAGGTTGCCACAGCACTCTACCGAGGGCAACATAGTGAGACTCTGTCTCAAAAAAAAAAAAAGAGAGTGAGCTAGATCTCTATGTACTGACTGAAATGATCACCAAGAGTTATAAAGTATAATAAGCAAGATGTAAAACAATGTGTATTGTGCTTCTATGAGTAGAAATAATACACATTGTGTCCATATATACATACCTACATGTTCTGGGATTACCTCTAGAGAGATGAATGATGTTTGAAATGAGATGGATATTTATTTAAATTGCCCAAGTATAACTGCTTGAATATTACCATATGCTCATAAAAACATTTAAGGCTTTGGCTGGCATTCTTCCTTCCTTTCTTTGGGATGCCATGTCATTCTCTCACTCTCCTCCTTTTCTCTGAACCCCCATTCTCCTTTCTCTCCCTGCTCTCTGCTTTCTTCTCTCTTCCTTCATCTCCTCCTTACTCTTTTCCTTCACTCTAATATAAAATAAACTTAAACTTTTATATCCTAAAAAAATGTTTAAGGCTTTAAAATACTTCAAAAGCGAAATAATAATACTAACTCACCATTTCAATGAGGATGTTTTTGCCTGAAAGTAGTAGTAAACCAGACTCCACTTTGTTTTTACTGGTTGTGTAACTGGGAAAGAATTGGCCCATGTAAGGGAAGCCCAGAGCAGGGCAGGCTTCAGGTGTAGCTTAATCCAGGCTGCCAGGATTGTTATTCTTCTGTTGGTTGGATTAATTCTCACATTGGTTTTTCTCATGGCCAAAGGCTGCCGTCTTATCTGCTCTCATTAATGTCTAAAGACAGACATTAGGCATTCTTAGAAGGCTTTGGATGTCTCCTCTCAGGTCTCACCAGCTTCAACTGGTTCTTATGTCATTCTGAACTAGTCCCTTTGGCCAGAGAAATGTCATGTGCTAATAAGCTCAGGCCTGGACTCCTGCACCAGGAGTAAGGCGGATGACACAGGCGCCCACCACAACGCCCAGCTTTTTTTTTTTTTTAAATTGTGGTTGTTATTGTTAAGCTGGCCTGGGCCAGGTTTAAACCCGACAGCCTTGGTATATGTGGCTGGCACAGAAACCACTGTTCTCCGGGCGCCGAGCCATACAGCACACTTTTGTTGACCATAGTCCTCACGTTGTACATTAGCTCTCTAGACTTGTGCATCCTACATATTTGCTACTTTGAACCTCTAACCTACATCTCCCTATTTCCTGCCCCCTGCTCCCACCACTGGTAATCAGTGTTTTATACTTTAGCTCTGCATATCTGACTCTTTTTTATTAAGATTTCACATATAAGGGAGATAATATAATACTTTCCTTTCTGTGCTCCAGTTTCATCCATGTTGTGGCAAATAGTGGAATCTCCTTCTTACAGATGAATAGTATTTCATTACATGTGTATGTATATGTATACCACAATTTCTTTACTCATTCATCTGTTGTTAGTATTTTCTTTCTTTCTTTTTTTTTTTTTGAGATAGCATCTTACTATGTTGACCTCAGTAGAATGCTGTGGTGTCATGGCTCACAGCAACCTGAAACTCTTGGGCTTAAGCAATTCTCTTGCCTCAGCCTTCCAAGTAGCTGGGACTACAGGCACTCACCACAATGCCTGGCTATTTTTTGGTTGTAGTTGTCATTGTTGTTTAGCAGGCCAGGGATCAAAGCTTCCAGCCTCAGTGTATGTGGCTGGCGCCCTACTCACTGAGCTACGGGCACTGAGCCTGTTTTCTCAGAGCAGTCCAAATGGACTAAGACAGAGTGAAACCCAAAATTGCAGTGGGCATATTGAACACTGGTTGAAGCCAGGCGTGGTGGCTCACACGTGTAATCCTAGCACTCTGGGAGGCCCAGGCAGGTGTATTACTTAAGCTCACAAGTTCAAGACCAGCCTGAGCAAAAAGAAAGACCCTGTCTCTACTAAAAATAGAAAAACTGAGGCAAGAGGATCACTTGAGCCCAAGAGTTAGAGATTGCTGTGAGCTATGACATCACAGCTCTCTCCAGGGCAACAGGTTCAGACTCTGTCTAAATAACTAACTAACTAAATAAATAAATAAATAAACGCTAGTTGAATGGAGTTTTTTTTTTTTTTTTTTTTGAGACAGAGTCTTACTTTGTCGTCCTCGATAGAGTGTCATGGCGTCATAGTTCACAGCAATCTCAAACTCTTGGTCTCAAGCAAGCCTCTTGCCTCAGCCTCCCAAGTAGCTGGGACTATAGGTGCCTACCACAATGCCTCATTATTTTTAGAGATGGGGTAGCACTCAGGCAATCCACCTGCCTTTACTCCCAGTTTGCTGCTAGGATTATAGGCATTAGCCATGGCACCTGGCCTTGAATGGATTTGTTAATGTTTTTTTTTTTTTTTTTTTTTTTGGGAAGAGGATTCATCAAGGGTACAAAGAATTAGGTTACACTGACTGCATTTGTTAGATAAAGTCCCACTTATAATTGGTTCCTGCCACCAAGAGGTGTGTCGTATGCCGTGACCCCTCATCATCTTCCCTCCTTCCAAAATTTGCCCCATTACGGACAAGTGTCCTATTAAGAAGATGTTTTAAATCTGAAATATTCTAGTAATTGGTTCACATATTTTGGGCTATGAGTTTCCAAGGGAAGTAGCCTTGGATCTGGATTGGAGATGTCTTTACAAGAAGAGTTACAAGTCTGGATCCCCTGAAGGGTTCTGTATCAGAGGACCACTTGGTGGTCTATACTGTCCTATCACATTTTGCAGGTGCATAATTGGACTATCTTCACCAATACCACCACCGAGATGAACCCAGAGAAAAGAAAAGATTTGTGATTAAATTGTGTGACATTATCCCTTTGTAGGCTTAAGGGGCAGAAAAAGGAATAGTAGTTCCTTGGGAATCACTGATTTATTTTTTGGCCCAGAATACCATTTGCATTTGCCTGTCCAATGAAAGAAGTTATGTTACACACAGGGCCGTTAGAGTCCCTAATGAGACAAATTAGTTTTCTTGAAAGGGCCCCAGTGGACCTCTCAGTTTGGGTCCTGGCACAGGAGAAAGACATGGATCCGGGCCTTGTCTGCTGGGATATGTAACTGGCTGTAGTTGCAGGGAGGCCTTCTTTACTCTTAGTTTACATGACTGTTGGGATGTGCCAGAGTCTTGCAAGCATGGGCAGATGTAAGAATTTCAGATAAAGTTTACCGATCCTGTTGAGGTTGTAGGACAATACAGGAGAGGTTTTTGAATGGATAATCTGGAAGGGGGATAGTTTTCTTCTTCATCTCAAAGCACATTAAAATCTAAAATTAACCATCAGAAAAGTTAAGTGTGTAGTCTTAATTTTTAGAGGCTCATCTCTACTGAGGGCTTCATTCTGAACTTATTAAGAGTAACAGATCTTTTTGACTTTTTTTTTGAGACAAAGTCTCACTCTTTCACCCTACATAGAGTGCTTTGGTGTCATAGTTCACAGTAATCTCAAACTCTTGGGCTTGAGCAATCCTCCTGCCTCAGCCTCCCGAGTAGCTGGAACTACAGGTGCTCACCACGACACCTGGCTAGTTTTTCTCTTTTGAGCTGAGGAGCTGGGCATTGTGACTCAGGTCTGTAATGTTAGCACTTTGGGAGGCTGAGGCAGGTGGATTGCTTGAACTCGGGAGTTCAAGACCAGCCTGAGCAAGAGTGAGACCTGTCTCTACTACAAATATAAAAACTAATCAGGCACCGTGGCAGGTGCCCATAGTCCCTAGCTACTTGGGAGGATGACACAAGAGGAATGCTTGAGCCCAAGAGTTTGAGGTTGCTGTGAGCTACGACGCCATGGCACTCTACTCAGGGTGACAAAGTGGTGGGGTCTTGCTCTTGCTCAGGCTGGTCTTGAGCTTATGAGCTCAAGTAATCTGTTGCGTGACCGGGAGACGCGAGGGGCTATAGCTTTGCCTCAGGTGTGGATCCGCAAAGCAATGTTCAGAAGTGCAAGAAGCAGGCTACTGCCCTTTTTCGTGGCAAATAGCAAATTAACTTTATTTCTGACTACCTTATATACTTTTGTAGTCATGTGCACACTTAAATCTGTGATTTACAATATTCATTATTTGACTTTAAACTTAAGTGGCAGATATCCTGTCC
>CAUYON010150450.1:0-21248 GCA_963573935.1 Arctocebus calabarensis | reverse complement strand
CAAAAGTCCATTAAATTATCCCTGAACAAAATGTCCAGATTTATCGAAAAATGTCACTTTCGGAACCTATGCCTAGGTTCATCTCCTATGCCTAGGTCAATTTGTTGTGAATTTCCTAGGCCTCAATTCCATGAATGGACTATATCCATTCATTGATACATTCATTCACCTTGCCCCCACGGAAGGGACTGTATTCATTCATTTCCTGGCCAAGGAACCCATACACTTATATATACCCTGAGACTAAAGGCCTAAAGGAGGAGACGGGGAAAGACCGGGAGAAAAACGGAGAGAGCTTCTCTCGCCCCACTTGAGTTCTCTCCCTCTGCCAGGAGCTTTAGTGTTTTCTGTATTCTTCTCTGCAAATAAATTCTATCTTACCACGGGGGGGTGAGGGGGAAATAATGTAATGAAGAATAATAAAATACATGTATTTAAAAGAAAAAGAAAAGAGATGATTAGGCTGTAAGAGCTGTATCTTCATCAGTGAGGTTGGGGTCATGATAACAGGATGAGTTTAGTTCCCTCTCCTCTCTTTGCCTTCTGCCTTGCGACATCTCTCATTTTATGATGCAGCTGGTCCCTCGCCAGATGGCAGCACCTTGAAAACTGGACTTCCTGGCCTTCCGGACTGTGAGTCCACAGATTTTGGTTTGCTATAAATTATGCAGCCTGTTGTATTCTGTTACAGCAGCACAAAACAAGCTAAGACAACTTGTTTCTGGATGTGATGACAAAGTCATGCTGGGAAAAATAATACTGTATACACTTACATTGTCTTTCTATTTCTTTGGAGAAGTTTCACTAGACGACTAGCCTATATGCTAGAAATAGGGAATTTTATTATTGACTCCAAATTTTAACATGATGTCAGACCACATTATCAAAATTTGTAAAATTACGTCATTCATTGCATTCTTTTCTTTATTTTTTTTCATTTTTTGCTTGAAAACTACACATTGGGAATGACTAATACAAGGTGATAAATCTTTTTTGCTAGGTGAAGAAAATTTCCTAAGTTTTTTTTTTCTTTCTGGCACAGATTGAGTGGACATTTATAATCTCCTCAGCTTTCTTCAATGACCCCACAGGCCCTCTCATCCCCATAATTCAACATGACTCCTAAAGAGTTGAGTATTGATGTATATACAGTATATGATTGCATATATTCTTCCACATTGCCTACAGAATACTGGACTCAAAGGATACCTCCTACCTTCCATCAGCATGCTCCAAGTGAATCCAGGAAAAGTAACCTAATGAGTAATAATAAGCTCCAAACTCAATTATACAGTGAGCTTCTGGAGATCTAATCTATATTCTTCTGTAATACCTTGAGGGGAGGTCTGATGAAAACCATTTCCTAAGCCTAACAATACTGCTTTAGGAATAATTCTTGATTAAATTTTTGTTCTGATTCTTCCTTCCTTGATGTCCAGAGAAAATCTTGAAACATAACTGCCCAGTGGCAGTAGTGTATATATGATAACTTCAACTATGCTTCTTATCTCTCTTGTGGTCAGCTCCCAACCCAAATCCAAAGCCCTTTGGTCACTTAGTATCACATTAAGTAATTGTTCTCTCCAGTTGGGTTCCACTCTTTACAATTATCTTTTCAGCAGCTGCTAAAACCGTACACACTCTTGTAACATTCCTCTTCATCCTTAATCTCTTCATAGAAAAATTTTGCCTTGGGCAGCACCTATGGCTCAATGAGTAGGGTGCCGGCCCCATACATGAAGGGTGGCTGGTTCAAACCCAGCCCTGGCCAAACTGCAAAATATATATATATATATAGCTGGGCATTGTGGTGGGTGCCTGTAGTCCCAGCTGCTTGGGAGGCTGAGGCAGGAGGATTGCCTAAGCCCAAGAACTGAAGGTTGCTGTGAGCTGTGATGCCACAGCCCTCTATCAAGAGCAACAAAATAAGACTCTGTCTTTAAAAAAAAAAAGTAAAATGTTGCCTACCTATTTAATTTGAAACCTGAATTTTCCCCTAAAAATACCTCTTTCCTTCTTTTATTACAGTTGAATGAATTCTTCCACACCCAAAGAAATCAATGGCCTAGAGGTAGCACTGGCAATTTCCTACCTTCTAAATATTTATTTTTCTCCTAAAGCAAATACACTTTCTTTAAATTTATAGTAATTGACTATGCCATTATTTTCTGTTATTTATCGATGTCATCCTCTAGAATCTAGACTACACTTTATTTCTTTACTCTGGACTTTGTTTGAAACATGGCTCTTAGTCTTCTTTACTCCTACAGTGAAATCAAACATCGTCAACTAGATCATTTCAACGTACAGATGATCTTTCCAACAAAGACCCTCAAAGTAAATTGACTTTAAAATCAATATCCCCACCCCATTCCAGTCCTTTAAACCACTGCCAAAGAAATAATGTTGACCGCATCACTCAAATTCTTTTGCATGGCATCTTAAAATTCAAACTGTTATCCTACTAAATCTCCTGCTCTTTGGGGTCCCTCAGTCTTATTTTCTTTCTTATTATTCATGGAGAAGTCTAGATTCACTTTATTCTTCTTACTCAGTTCATCACCAACCTCTTAGTCTCATTGTATTTTGTCCTATGTCTGACATCTTGGTAGTTCATTTCAACAACTTTCTTGCTATTATCCTAACAGTTTTCATTCTTTTACTCACGATCATGCAAGTTTTTAGTTCACACATTTTCTATCTATCTGACAATCCCTCTTATTATTTGCTATGCCCAGATTTCTGAATTCTGTTAGAAAAAAATAAAGCAATTGCAAGAATTACTGCTGACAATTTGGTCCCCAGATGGGTTTTCAGCAGAGCTCAGCAATTATTTTTCAAGTCCCTGGTTCTATTCTCTCTCTAATTTCTGAAATTTACCATTTCCAAACCAAACTAATAACTTTCTACTTCCTATTCCACTACTATTTTCCTCACCCTGAAGCAAATAACTTTCCTTTTAATTCAGGGAAACTTTCAGGCTATTTTGTATGGTTCTTCCTTAAATGTGGAAAACACATCCACATTCAGAAACATGTGAGAGCATCATTTTTTATGATAATATAATGTGTTATTTTTCCTTTTATGTTTTTATTCTGCCTTACCAAAGAAAATCTCTTCTTTTGTATTCCTTACCTCATTAGTGATTTCAATAAGGAGCTTAAATAAGTTACCTTTCTTTTGCTTGATTTTATGGTCAAGACAAATGAAGGAATCTTAGTAAATATCTCTGAAAGCCACAGTGAAAGTAAAGGCTTGTCTTGGGGTAGGGGTGGGGGCGAGGGGATAGTTCTATACCTAGAGGAAGAAAAAGATGTTTCAAGAAAAAACAAAAGCTGAGACAATTTGTCACAAAAAGACTTGCTTTCCATTAAGGATAAAGGTTTTAGGTAAATCATCCCAGATAGAAGCCCAGAGCTGCCAGAAGAAAGAAAGAGCCCTGAAGTGGTATATTGGTAGTTGAATATGAACTGTATTCAAAATGGCAGTTGAATATATTTCATTAATGAATGCATAAATCAACAATAAATAAAATAATCTTATGGGATTTGTAACATATACAGTTGTATAAATATAACAACAATAACACAAAGGGCTATAGGAGGTTGAATCCTATAAATTTTTTTATCAGCCAGAAAATGGTAAAATTACTAATTTCAGAGAGTTTATAACCAATTAAGTATAACTACTATACTTTCTAGGAAAACCACTATAAGAAAAATGCAATACTTTTAGCTTAAAAAAGTGATATTATAGGCTCGGCGCCTGTGGCTCAACGAGCTAAGGTGCCAGCCACGTACACCTGAGCTGGCGGGTTCGAATCCAGCCTGGGCCAGCCAAACAACAATGACGGCTGCAACCAAAAAATGGCCAGGCGTTGTGGCAGGCGCCTGTAGTCCCAGCTACTAAGGAGGAAGAGGCAAGAGACTCGCTTGAGCCCAGGAATTGGAGGTTGCTGTGAGCTGTGGTGTCACAGCGCTCTATCCAGGGTTACAGCTTGAGGCTCTGTCTCAAAAAAAAAAAAAAAGTGATATTATGACTAATAATAAAACAGCACTTTTGATCACTGGAGAAGGAAAGAAAGTAGTAATATGGAAAAAGAAAATAAATAATAAGATTTTATAGTTAGAATTAAATAAATCAATAATGACAGTAAATGGATTAAAGATTGTAATGGAAAGGTTGGATAATAAAACAATCCCCAGTGAAGGCTGGCAGAATATGCTACCCCAAAATATGCCATTTGGACACAAGGTCATTTTGAGCTGAAAGCAATCGAGAACAAATAGGTTAAAGAAAAATCTTCTGCACTTCCTCTATTTTCCTAAAAGCAGGGCATAAATTCACAAAGGAGTTTCAGGTGTTCTGTTTTTATTTTATTTCCAATTTAATTAAATCTCACATTTTCCCCCAAAGTTTTATTCATTTCAGTATCTAAATAATATCCATAAGTCTAAAGAGCCATGTGGGGCTTTATCACCTTAGTGATAGCTGTTAGAACACGTATCACCTTAGTGGTAGCTGTTATTTATATAATATGCCTTAAAATTCAACGTTTCATCTTATTTACTTATATGTGGCACTTGGCTAAAAAGCAACTTCTGAACTATGAGAATCCTTCACCAGTCTAATGGGTAAGTATAGATGTTAAATACCTAGACAAACAAGTTATTAATCATGTATATAGATTATACCCTTGTCTCTATTAAATGTCTTTAATGTCATCCGCCGTTATTTTCAGTCAAATATAGTAGTTGAATTTACTGTTATAGGTCATAATGTTATGAAGACTTCTCTCATTGTAATTGATAAAACATCAGAAAAAACTTTTGTGTGTGTGTGTGAAAATAGCCTTTCTTATCTCACTTTCCTCTTGCACATTAGACTGAATACTAAGTCCTGTCGTTCCTACTTAAATATTCTGTTCTTTCATCCCTACTTTTATTAGGTTACTACCAGTGTTATGCTTTCACACATATGTATTCTTTCCACTTCTGGAAATCAGAAGCCCAAAATGGGTCTCAGAAGACCAAAATCAAGATGTCAGCATGGCTACATTTCTTCTGGAATTTCCGAGTGAGAATCTATTTTCTTACCTTTTCCAGCTTTAAGAGGCTTCCTGCATTTCTCATCTCACAGCTCTTTCCTCCATTTTCAATGCTAGCAGTGTTATATCTTTCAGTATCTGACCTATAACTTCTCTACTGCCTACTTTCCACTTTAAAAGACTCTTGTGATTTATGTCTTGAGTCACTTTCCCTCATTCTCCAGGTTTCAGCTGAAACAAGATTTCCTGTAAACACCTCTTCCTAACCACTCTCTGAACACACAGTCACCCAGAGCAGTGTAGGCTTTCTTCCAGCATGATCCTTTAGAAACCTGGCATATTAGGAATAGTGTATCTTCATTGCTTCTCTGAATTCTTGAGAAGAAGAATTCTATATGACAAACTCTGTAAAGGCGTGGACCTTTTTTTCTCATACTCCAGGTATTATCTTCACTCCCTGGAGTATTTTCTAGAATGGAATAAGTATAGAGTAACTGTTTCTTATCACATGATAAACTTTAGGAGAAATAGAGTCAACCCCACCTCTTCACCACCAGCACCCACACCTGTAATTCTACACTTCCTCCAAGCAAGAAAAAATATTTTAACTGTAGATTTTGACATTTATTGAATGGTGTCCAGCACTTGTCCTTGAGAGTTGCAATGATTATGTTATACTGCAAGTTATAAGAAGGGGGATTGTCTGAAGATAGTTAATGTGCCTGAGCAAACCCTGGCCAAGACATGAGATCATTGCCAAGGAGGTAGATGCATCCAATGGTTGGATTAAAGTTTCAGTCTCCATATCTCCAAATATGGTTAAATTTCTGGCCTCAAGTTAACGCAGAACAGAAGATGAGCTCCAGAGATGGGCGTGTGTGTTGAGCGGAGAGTTGAGGTTATTGAGTAGTGAAGTAAGGAGGAAGTGGAAGATGTAATTCTAGGAGAAAACAAAATTAACTCAATCATAAATAAAATCTCTGTGGATAAGCCTCAGTGGTCATGTAGCAAGAGGAATAACAGACTTCTCTCTTCTAATATTTAATTATAAATAAAATTAATAAATTTAATTAAAATAAAATTAATACAAAATCTCATCTCATTATCCATCATTTCTGAATAACTAACATCATTTGTAAAACAGAAATTAAAACCTGGCTGTGGTAGTTCATGTTGTAACCCCAGCACTTTGGGAGGCTGATGCAGAAGGATCATTTGAGGTCAGAAGATCAAGACCAACCTGGATAACATATAGACAAAACAGCTACACAAAAAAGAGAAAAATTAGCCAGGTTTGGAGTCATGTACATTTAGTCCTAGATACATGAGAGGCTGAGGCAGAAGAATTCTTGAGCTCAGGAGTTCAGGGCTGCAATGAGCTAAAATTCTGCCATTGCACTTCAGCTTCAGCGACAAACCAAAACCCTGTCTCTAAATAAATAAATAAGAATTTAAAACCACATTGCAGGCTATTCTGCTCAAAATTTGCACTTACCATCTGTGTACCAACTTCTGTGCATTAGGAATGTAATGCACTTGTATAAGTATTACTATCTTCATTGGTCATGAGACATTAAAAGAAATTCATTATGCATTTAAAAAACTAGTAGAGTGAGCAGCTTGGGCAATCGCAGCTCATGTGTTTGAGAGAACAATGATTTCAGGTATCACAGAAGCTCTTTCAGCTTGTCCGTCTATAACCTGATCCTCTTTTCTACCCCCTCCCCATCCCTAAGGCTTCTTGTGCAGAAGAAAGCGTCATTTGTAGCCTAAAGCTCCTGGCAGGGGAAGGCCCCGTGAAAGAGCTTTTCACAAAAGGCTTTCTCCATTAGCCGAATGGGAAAACCCCAAAGACTTGTGTTGGCAGACTTGGAACCAGCACTGACAGCCTCCTCATAGAGATCTGTGGCCCAGAGGTTGACAATGGATTAAAAAGCAACAAAGTAGGAGGACGAATCTCAAAGGAACAAAAGAAAAGCGGCAGAAAAGAACATCAGAATGGGGAGATCACAAGGCGTGGACAGTAGCTGTGAGTGTAGAAAGCAGATTAACCTCCACCTCCTTCTCATCCAACCTCTCCTCCCACACACACAAACACACGCTGAGCTGGAGACTTCTAGGCAGAATTTTCAGGAAGGGAGCAGTTATAATAGCAAGGTAACCAATTACATATATTGAATACTTAAATGATATGCTCTCATTAGCTCTGCACAATAACCATGTAAGTTTGATACTACTACTACTATGATGCTCTTTTTTTCTTCTTTGATGAGGCAATTAATGCTTAGAGAGGATAAAAAACTGCTGGATAAAGACTCCCACAAAGTAAGCAGAGGCTCAGAGCATTGAAATTCTGGGTATACTCCATATAATTTCCTCTTTCTTTCATATACATGAATACTTACTAGCAATGAAAAAGGAAATAAGCAGGGTGTGTTTCATGAGTGAGTCCGACTACTTTATCTATATCTACATATCTAAATATGAGCTATATAAACAGAAAGGAAAGGAATTAGTGAATAGAAAAGGGATTTTCTTAATGCCCTGTCATGTTTGGGAGGTAGACTTGAGAATATTTTTTTTCTTCGACATTCTACCCATCCTAACATTAGGGTCAGAAATACATACTTAGATATTAACAGATATCCATATGCCAAAAAAAAAAAAATTGGTGAGAATTTCCCTTAGAACCATAAGCCACAGCTACTGCGTGCAAGCGCTCTGTCAGTTTCAGACATAAATCACTCCTGACGTGGCAGAAACCTGGAATGGCTGCAGCTAATGAGCAGTTCTATGAGAGTGCACCGTCTCTCTGCACCGGATGACTGTCGGAGGAGTCCCTGGCCATGAGCTCCAGACATACACTCAACGTCAGCCCTTTGACTAAGAGCCTCACTGTCTTTGCTGGTAAGAAAGGAGTTGCTACTTCCCCCAGGACCCTGCAGTTGCTGCCCAAATATGAAAAAGTGACCTCAAGATCTTGAAGCTAGCTTTATTTCTTTGTGTGCTTTTTATATTTCCAAAAGTAGCCAGAGATCAGTTCACTTGCCCCTTGAAGCTGACTGAATTTTCTTTCTTTGGGGCTGCCTGGGTCTTGCCTTTGAAGTTTAAACCTGGGAGCAGTTATCTGCCAAGCCAAGATAAGAATTCCCAGGGCTTTCACAGACAGCCAGTCCTAACAAAGGTGGGAGAAGACCTTTGAGTGCGCTTTGCCATCGACCAACTCACGGGGGGGAAAGGGAGTAATCAGGGTTCTTTCCACAGGGTGCTCCAAGAGTGAATCCAATCAAATTAAAAGAAAGTCAAAGGACAAAGATAAAATAGCTTCAAAGAGAACCCATAGCTGCAGATGTGCCTGTCAATCAGCAGGAGCCACAAGCCAATCAGCGTTGAAGTAACAAAATGTTTGAAAGAAAATGCATTTGAAATCAGTTGCATTCCACAGGGTAGAGAAAGGAAGAAAAAAGCTGGTCAAGTGGCACAAGGTGCAGGAATGCTGATAACCAATCTAAGCCTCTCACTAAAGATTACGCATGCTTATTGTCCACGATCTTACAAATCTAGTATAACTAAAAGAGGCAAGAAAACTATTAAACAATAAGCACATTAGACCATTCATTAGGCAAATTTAATTTAGTAACTTGTGTGGGTTTTTTTTTCCTCACCAATGTAGAGTCGTGCTTACTCCTCTTAAGAAAGTAATTAAATCTTCATATTCCAAAATATAGGGCATTGTTATGCTTGTTTCAGAAATACAGCACTCCAAGTACAAATTCCCAGATAACACAGCCCAGTTTTTTGTTCAGTAAAGATCAGGCTCGTTTAATCAATGGATCTGGGTAACCTGTGAGCAGAAGGGAAATGAAGGCTCAGGAGTGGCCAGACCAGACAAAACTTGTTCACTCGCAAAAATGGGAAGAGGATTGCAAAGCAGGAGTGTCATGCCAGAGACCCATCAATACTGGCGTGAGGCTTCATTGGTGGAGGAATGACAAATGAGGGATGCTTTTAGAACACAGGGCTATACTTCCAGAGCTCTATGCCCTACTGCAGGTGATGGGGTGCCCTGCCCTGGGGGGAATCTTTGCACCCTCTTGGAGTAACACAATCTCCCCCAAGGAGCGACACCGAAGACTGTAAGGATCAAGGGACCAACTTATCATGGGCCTGCAGTAGAGGCAGAATGATATCCTCCCACAGATGCCCACACCCTAATTCCCAGAATCTGGAATATGCCACTTTAGATGACAAAAGGGACTTTGCAGCTATGATTAAGTTAAGGATCAAGAAATAGGGCAATGATCCTGCATCTTCTAAGTGGGCCCAACATAATGGCAAGTTTGTCATATGAGGGCGAAAGAAGCATCAGAGGGAGAGAAGCTGATCTAACAACAGATGTGATGACAGTAGCCAGAGAGAGAGAGACTGATTTAATGACGATAAACTGCTGCCTTTGAAGATGGAGCAAGTCTACGTGTTGAAACTCAGAAAGGCAAAAACCCAGTTTCTCCTGGAGACCGTCAGAGGAACACAGCCCTGCCCACTTGCTTTGCACTTCTGAACTCCAGAACTGTCAAAGGATATACCCATGTTGTTTCAAGCCACTGTTATTTTGTGGTCATTTGTTATAGCAGCAATAGAACTTAACACAGCCATCTTGTAAACTCAATATTCTTGTATAATCTGTGATGCTGTGGGATATTTTCCAACTTTTAGAAGTTCCACGTTATACAATCTCAGAGAGCAGTGGGGAGAGTGCGTGTGCACAGAATGCTGAGTGAATATCAGAACAATCGGAGAATAAGCTCCATGTACATTCCAAAAATAGTGCTACATATTTAAAACATGTGCACACCTCTCCTATCAACGGAGCTGCTGTTGGTGAAGGACCAGGAATGGGAGAGAAGATGGAATGGGTGTGAAAGGGAATCGATCCATTAATCTAAAGAATATTGTCTCCACCTTCTGTATCTTGGTTCCAAAAATTTAAAAAATAAAAATACGTTTAAAACATAGTTTGCCAACTATATTTAAAAATGAGAATTTGAACTTTATATTTGTAGCTACATGTGTGTATGTGTGCTTGTGGATAGCAGATTTCCACTGGTGTGCAGTGAGAGGATCTTAGGTGTACAACAAAAAAGATCATTAATTAATTTATTTTTGAAAGCAATTCAAAGCACAGTAAAAATTTTTTTTATGTTTTTCTTTTTTTTGATCAACATAATTTAAGTGTGCTGTGGAAGTTTGACTATAGGTTTAACTATAGGTTTAGGCATGAGCTAAAAGATGTTGAAGAACATTGGGATACAGGGACAGAGAGAGACACGTGAAGACATCAGATGCCAAATTCAAAACCTAGCAGAAATTGTCACTGATACGAGTCAACAGACTATCCAGGAAAAATGGATAAGTTAAGCAGAGTTAACAAAAATTTAGTTTACTATGACGGAAAATGTTGCTTGTTAATGATTCTTTCCTATGCCTTCCTAGGATCATCACTGTTGAGATGACCACTCTGTGCCCTACTGTCTCACATCCTCTGATTTTCCTTTTGAAAATGAGATACATCCCTGACCAATTTGTAAAAGTAACACTTACTCAGGACTAGAAATATCCTCCAATGCGATTTAGACTTTTAAAAAGAAAATCAGATTGACATTTGGGATCTAACAATTCTGACTCACTAATTAGGCTCATAGCAATTAACGAATGAATATCCCTGAATCCTTTTCTGGGTTAGATATGTAAAGTTTTTAATAAAAAAAAAAGAGAGAGAGAAACTCAGGCAGAGATGGAGAGAAAAAAATCTCAAATCTAAAGTATTTTTAAAACAGCACCAAATAATCAGAAGGAAAAAGTATTTTACAGATATCTACATTGTAATTGTTAAATGTAAGACTGAAGAAAATCTTGATTTACTGAGTAAAAAGTGTATCTTTTAGAGTTAAAAAATTTTTAAAGATATTAGTTATGATTTTATGGGGGGGCGACAAGCCAGGTGAAACTCTGGAGATCTGATTGAATAGCATTAATTCATTGTTTTGTGTACTGCAAATGACAGCAGTCTTAATGTTTGCATGTGTGTGAATGTGGCTAATTTAAGGTTTTATTTAATGCTAACCACAAAAGGGTCTCTGTAAAAGAAATGCATCATATTTCCTAAAGAAAAGTCAGTTTAAGTCAAATATTACACAAGGGTTGTAGATGCTACCAATCCATTTTTAAAAATGTTTTCTCCCAATTTTACAAGAAGAATGCAGAGAACTTCCCGAATGGTATGTACAATCTGTTTATTTCTTGAGAGTAATTTGGAAACTTTAAATATAAAAATGTATACAAGCAATGAAAAGAGTGATGTCAATAGCCCTGTTCTCTATTTTTTTCTTCTTTAACTTTCTTTGGAGTGGACATGTTGCTCTTCCACTCCAAAGAAAGTTAACGCACATGCTACTTAAGAAAAACTTTAGAATATAGAGAAAATAAGATTCTTCCCATGTTAGGAATTGATTCTTGAAGCTGAAGAAAGCCCTCTAAACATAAAATATATATATATATATATATATATATATATATATATATATATATATATATAACTTGCTTTCTTTTCCTGAATATTCTAGGCAAATGAAATGTAAATTTCTATATTCTTGATTGGCATTGGAAATAGGTGAATCCTGGGAGAGCAATGGGTATATTACATTCGAGATTGAGGGCTTTTTATTCCTCAGTGTAATCATAATAATTCTTTCCAACTTTTCATAAAATACAATTGCTTTTTAGAAAGGAAATTAATTTCCCAACATAAGTTGGTTTTGTTCTCTGGTGAAGATGATGATCCTCAAATAAAACGAATGAAATTCCTCATCAACTATTAAAAAATACTCACAAAAGCATTCTGACAAAGAGAGAGATAAATCATAAATACTACCAGTCAGTCCTCTGCCCAGAGAAATGACCTCAAGCATACTTAGGAACTAAAAAAGCAAACCTGTTTGAAATGATTTTAGTATTTTGAAAAATACATAAAAGACTGCTTTCTTTTTTGGGGCTAGCCTTGCTGCTGAGTATGTTTTCCTGCTACACAGATTATATTTCTTTACAGTGAAAATTCAACTTCATCAGTACCTAGCCTTGATCACCAACATTACTTAAATTATTTTCCAGAATGTAACCAAATGACCTTAATAGCTCTTGTCAATCTGCAGATTTTTTTTTTTTTCACTTTAGGCTCTTACCTTAGAAGTGGTCATAAACTATTATATTTCAATTGAAATAGATGTGTTTTGAGAAATACTCAATGATTTTAAAGAAAAATCTCAGAAAATCACAGTATATATTTTAGTCAAATTGATGTAAAAGTGAGCTTTAATGAGTTTTTCCCAAGTGATTATTGGGTTTTGGCAAGACAATTGATTTTAATAATGTGTCTGGTTTTAATGATACAAATTTGTTACTGGTTTGTAACTTATTCTGTCCACAGCCTGTTTAGAATCTTCTACATGAATTGTATTTCTTGCTTTGCCATACACTTTGATTAACAGAATTAAAAGGATAGTAAACAAAGGAGAGTAAAGCAGTATTTTATTAAAAAAAAAAACTTATGTAATACTTCCATGGAAAAAGTATTGGATGAAATAGTCAAAACGCCTCATTATTTTTCTCTCTCATTGTCAGTTTAAATCTTTGTGCTGTTGAGGCTTCCCTTATCCTTTCATGGCCACCCCAACAAACATTTCACTTCTTAAGGCACATTTATATAATAAAACTTTACGTCACACAACATAATTCCAATTAATAAATAATTTTCCAGTTTCAGAATATAATTGGAAAACTTCAATTTTGTCTTAAAGTTTCGATTTCCCTTCCTTCTCCACTTGTGCCCTTTTCAGTCCGAATTCCACTTTTCTGCCCTATTTGCCATTGAGACACTTAGGATAAATGTGTAGTCACACTACTGACCTTTACATAATCAAAGACCATGCCATTTCATTTTCTGCTTCCCATTTTTCATATTAAAAGTTATAAGTATTCACGCTATTTTCCTCAAACAGAATTGTCAGACTTTTAAAGTCCGGACACATGTTTTTTCATCTGTTCCAGGTACTGTTCATCTTTATTAAACCTATTGTTCAGGACATAAGATAATTACTCTAGATGAGGATGTATTGAGACCGGGGTTAAATGTTCTCTTCAGCATCTGTTAACATTAAGACAAAACAGTCGTGTACTTGTGTAACTCTTTGCTATTGTCTATTACTATGTCTCTTCTTTTCCTGTACCATAAATAACACAATAGCCAAGCACAATCTTCACCTGATGAACATACCCGGCCTTTAAAAGTATCAATACACGTTCAACTACATAAGATAAGAATGTACTTACTCATCATGGGGAGAATAAAGGAGGGAAGTGGTAATGAGATTTGGGGCAGATGGAAAGTGTTGAAGTGTCTTCTTATCATCTCTGTATAGCACTAAACTTCTATCCTACATTCCTCTTCTCTTGTTCACATGTTTCCTTACTCCTTCCTGCTTTTCTGAGTCAGCTTTAGTGACTGAAACACGGAACCTGCAAGCTCACCTCCATCCGGTTCTCAGTAAGGCTGGTGTCAGCTCACAACCACCAGCAACAGGGACCCAAGTTGGCAGAACTGACAACTCTTTTGCTGCTTACTACTTTCCACTGTTTCAATGGGAATCATGATGGGACTTGGTAGGGAAGGGAGTTTGTTTTTCCCAGTCTGGGTGGCCAGGTAGGTCTCCAGAGTGGGTTACTGATTTCACTCCAGTTCCTTTCTGAACTTGAAACTTCCCTGTAGTTTTTGAGTTCTGAAAAATTGCCAGTTCTTCCAATTTCCTCTCTACTATTAAAACAAGATCCCACCCTATGTCCTTCTGCTTTGGCTAAGACTTAGCACTAAACCAGATGGACTATCCAGATCTGTTAAGAAACTCCTTCCATAACTACAACTACTGCTAATTGTGTCAATATAGTGCCTTAATCCAATACCTTTTATTTAGCTCACAATTCTAGAGTTGAGCAATTTAAACTGGGCTCAGCTGGTAGCACATTTGCATTCAATTGCAGTCCAGGTACTGGGATGGGTGAACCTAAATTCTTCAGCAGGTTTACAGAGTTTGATCTAACAGAAGAGGCAGGAGTTCAAGAGAGACAAAAAGCCATGTTCGTGTGAGGTTATACTCAGTACTGGTACGTTGTCACTTCCACATTCTTTTTAGCAAAACAGGTCAGAAAGGTAGCCCAGATAGGATAGGAAAATAGATGCTACCTTAACATGGCAAGAACTATAAATTCCCACGGAAAATTATGTGTTTATAAAAGAGATCATAAAAATGACGACATGCTGCTCAGAAACATTACTTGATCCCTACTTGTCACGGACCATTTTGAATAATAGGTACTGATATTAGTACTGGTGCTAGCTCACCTAATTGCCCAGTATCCCTTTTGGAATCCATGTTTGGACTTGTTACATTCTACTTCTTAGAAGAATAAATGGGACAAACAACACCATCTTAGACGTATCTGTTTCTATACTCTTAATCCTACTGGCTAAATTTACCATTTTCTCCAATGCACTTTTCCTTGCACAGTGCTGCTAGCTGACTGTCAACAAGTAATTAAACATGTTTATATTAATATTTGGAGGGGGTTATTTGGGGTCTTTTGGAGTACTGCCTTAGGGAAATTACATCAAAAGCCCTTATAAAAGCCTGAATCAGTCAAGACAGCTATTTACCATAATCAAAGACACTTAGTAATTAGAATAATAATCCTATGGCCCATCTAAAGCATTCTGACATTCTGTTCCCACTTCACTAGTGTCATTTCTGAAGTTTATTTGGAAGATGTCATGTCTGAATATTAAGGAACAAGGCAGCTCTCACTTGTAATTTCAGCAATCTTCAAGGCAGAAGCAAGAGGATTACATCAATGTGAGAGTTTCAGGTCATCCTGGGCAATATAAAGGCCCTGTCTCTATAAAAAAAAAAATAAAAACAAATGGCCAAGTATGGTAGCATGTGCCTGTAGTCCTAGATACTGAGGACACTGAGGTGGGAGGATTGTTTGAGTTGAGGAGTTCAAGGTTGCAATGAGCTTTGATTGTGCTAATGCAAGTCCAGCCTGGGTGACAAAGTGAGACCCTGTCTCTAAAATCAAAAAGAAAAAATTGAATTTCCATAAGAATGTAGTATAAGATTCACCAGTTTAAACTAACAAAAAAGCTGTTGTGTATCTCTAGTATTAATTGGTATGCTATAAATAAACTAAGTAATCACACATGCGTGACTGAACATGTGAACAAATTCAAAGATTAAAATAAAATAGAATTAATTAATTAAAAATAGGTTAACCATTTTATACTGTATTAATGACTAGCATTTCTGAGTTATACTTTGAGCATCATTTATATAATTTTTTTCTCATTTAACCTTCACAACTCTATTAGAAGATGTTATGACTAATGCCTAACAGATAAGAATACTGAGCATCAAATAACTCAAGAACATTGCCACAAAGTTACGTGTATAATAAGTGATTGAGCTTATTTGAACTCAACTGCTGGAATCTGAACTTCTGGCTATTTAACCCTTAAGCCTAAACCTATGCTCTAAACCATTGTATTATAATGCTCGGTGAACGTGACTACTGAAAAAAATTCTTAATTGGAGGAATATTAGTGAGTGGAATAGCCTTTAAATTAGTTAAAATGGAAAGAAATCCTATTGTTTTTGAAATATTTATATTCCCATATCCATTGAAATCTGCTTTTCCTAAGAACTTTCCATGATGTGGAAAGAGATTCACAGCTATAAACATAAGTAACTTCTTCTTCCCTGGGCTTTCTAGTTTCAATACTCATATCTCTAGTACTTACTTCCATGTTGCTGTCCACTAATCTACTTGGTCAATGACGCAGAGGCAGCACTGCAGATGAAATGATTGATTTGAAAAGGGGAGACTGCGGCTCGCTCTGGCACTTAGCAACTACCCACCTTTACTAAGATTCTTATATACCCCAAATCATCAGATAACAATATCCAAGAATAAAAAACACAAAAGGTAGCAAAATCTGCCATAAACATTCCTTGTTTGCATTAATACAGCAAAGCATGTACACACCTTCCTAAACTAAGAATATCCTGTTTGGAGATAAACCACAAAGGCCCTGGGTTGTCTGTTCTGTTTCCCTACTTCCCTATATGATTAACTGAAAGTTATTGTTTAAATTGAAGTAGGGAACAAAGTGCAATGGCCCACTGCCCCATGCAGGTGATTAATCCCCAGCTGCAATTTGGTGGGGTCCTCTGGCACGTTTTTTCCTTTAGGATGTAACTGCCTGCATTTTTCAGCAAGCCACTTACGCAAGCTGGGGTCGAATATCCCCAAAATTCATGTCTAGCCCAAGTACTGGAAATGTTTCTTTTCAGGGCCTTGTACCTCAAGGAGCACAAATGAAACTGATTCACCTTACAAGGGTGCAGAGGACTGTGCCCCTTCACTTCCAGTATTGATTCTATTCCGGCTTGTATCAAAGTGTATCTCAAGGCTCTAAATTTCTGGAAAGTGGGATTTTGAATAGAATCTTGCCTTACATGTCATAAAAGGTAACATGTTTCCTTAGAATGTACATGTATGTTAAAACAAATGTGTACCTATATTACACCATAATGTGTACCTATTATGATTCCAAATGAAATGTTCATTCTTCATTCTTTTTAGTTTAAGTCATTCTAGAATGAGAGGGTTTTATTTCTTATTTATAGGAGTTTTAATAAATCATAACAAGAAAACAATAAATGTGTGTATCAAGTTAAATTGTGGTCATTTAGAAATTAGGTAATGTAGAAATATATTTAAGTTTCTTATGAAAAATTCTAGTTATCCAGAGATCTGCTCTTAAACATTAAAGCCTAGCAAAGAATGTACATTTTAATCTGGAATCAAGCCAAGGGCTAAATTAGTTCATCACATGACATTCTTTTAATTAATGCACTAAAATATTGTATAAACTGGTAAGAGTAACAAACAGGTGGTGACATTTTAGGGATAAACATTCTAAGGAAGTAACTGGCATTTATTCAAGTACATAATGGAGTTTTTTTGAAAAATGTGCCCACTGGCCTTCTTTACTTACGTTTTATCACATAGAGAGCATTTTAATTAACTTTGTTACTTTGAGTATATTTTCTAGGTACTAGAAAAAACATTCTGGCACCTGGACATAAGATTTAATAAATCAGGCTCAGCGCCTGTGGCTCAAGCGGCTAAGGTGCCAGCCATGTACACCTGAGCTGCTGGGTTCGAATCCAGCCCGGGCCCACCAAACAACAAAGATGGCTGCAACCAAAAAATGGCTGGACGTTGTGGCAGGCACCTGTAGTCCCAGCTACTTGGGAGGTGGAGGCAAGAGACTCGCTTGAGCCCAGGAATTGGAGGCTGTTGTGAACTGTGATGCCACAGCACTCTATCCCTGGTGACAGCTTCAGGCTCTGTCTCAAAAAAAAAAAAAAAAAGGTATAATAAACCCATGCATTTTCTCATTATTGTTTGTTTTTCATTCCTTTTTGAAAATAACTCTAGTCTTATTTATTTTTATTAAATGGAAAATTAAATGATTATTAGAAAGTATCCCCTTCTCTAGTAACAACTATTATGAATTTAAGAAATGATTTTAGAAATATTCTATGTTTCTTAAAAACAAAAATACATGCCCTTTTCCTCTGATTTTGAAGTAAATGGCAGATGTTTTGCCATCTATTCTTCACATTGCCTTTTATACTCAATGGTATAAAAGTGTAAAGTGGCTTTCATTTCATGTTACTACAAAAAGTTTTTCTTCTTATTCATTTATTTGATTGTATAGTATTCCATTGTTTGATGAATATACCACCTAATTTATTTAACCAGTTCCTTTTTGATAGGCTTTTAGATTGTTTATGAACTTTTATACCATAAACAATATTTCAACAAACATCATACAAGTGCATCTTGCATAAGCAAGTGTACTTGTGTAACATATACATTTCTATAGGTGAAATTGACCTATACAAGAGGAGGGTTAGTAATGTTGCTGGCATTGCTCAAAGTACACGTCTAAGATTTCATACCCATTTATTCTATCACCAACCAGCAAGTCTCTGCATACTCTTGCAAAAAAAAAAAGTTATCAGCTTTTCAACTTTTGTTAATTTTGTTGATTAGAAATGTTATAACAGTATTATTCTGAAACAAATGTATTTTATTGAGTAAGACTGAGCATTTTTTCATATTTTTAATTCTATCTTTCTCTTTTATTTATTTAGTTTTTTGGTCTTTTCTTAAACAGTTTCATTTGGAAGTTTAATTCTTGTTTTAACATTCTCATTGTTTAATACAAGTGCAGTATTTCTAAATATAAGTACTTTTCTTCTGAGCATCACATTAAATGTATCCCCCAGGTATCTTTATTACTGGAAGATGCTTTATTACTGGAAGATGCTTTTTGCTTTTAATTCAAGTGAAAAAGTTACCTGCTTCTTACTCCAGGAGGTACAGTCTTTCTTATCCAAATATGTAAAAAGTTACAGTTTTATAAAATTTACATCAGTTAGTGTACAATTTCTACATTTTTAGAACTAAAGGAAGTGTGAGTGTACTAACATATTATGTGGAAGCCAGGAAAATAAGATGTATTCAATAGGCAGTTTGGCATACATCCATCAGATAGAACTTTTTAACCAAGATGACTGTGTTAAATACATTACTATGTTGGTAATCTATTTTCTTGCTTATGTTTTACCCAATAAAAGTATCACAGACTGAGAGAGATAAGGCATTCTATAAAAAATAGAATATATATCAGCATTTACTCGTGGATCTTTATTTTATTCAAAGTATTATAATCGATTATTATTCATATTTATTTATTTATGTCAGCATGGATTCGTGGATCCTTATTTTATTCAAAGTATTATAATCCATTATTATTCTTACTTATTTTCATGTTGGCATTGCCTCATGTTTGGGTACTCCTTCAATGTGGCTTGTATATTTTAAAACATTTTTTCATTCTATTTTCTTACCATCTATTCCTTGAATATTTGTATATATGTTTAACATTCTTTTTGTTTGTTTGTTTGAAGTTTTTGGCTGGGACTGGGTTTGAACCTGCCACCTTTGGTATATGGCGGTCGGCGCCCTACTCCTTTGAGCCACAGGCACCACCATATGTTTAATGTTCTTGTTTTATACATGTGATTCCTTAAGTTTTTTAAGAAATGAGAAAATATAGTTGTTTTTTATCTGATTTATGAAAATAAAATTTCTTTTAGTATTCTGCACTGTCATTTGTTATCCTCTTGTTTTTTTTTTTGGTTATCCTCTTGTTTATGTCACTATGTTTGTGTTGATCTTCTATTGATTCCCCTATGCTAATTCATCTTTCTAAAAGGTCGGTTTTCCTTGACCAAATATTTGCAGACAATTATAAGGAATAGGCTTGAGTTGTGTTTTTGGTTAACAAGAAATTTTTATGAGTTAGTTTAGTCTTGAATTCTCATTAGTCATTAAAAAAAAAAAAGGCAGAGAGCTATCAGACCCCAATAAAATTTCTTCTCTTTATTTTTTAATTTTTGTTTGTTTTTTAAGTTATTTATCTTCTCAACTAGGCTAGAAAAGTCCCATAAATCCAGTTCCTGGTTCTACAAGTAGAACTTTCTATTTTTCACCTCAGGATGTTGACCTTACCATGGAGAATTAAACTTTTGCTTGTTCTTTTTGAGGGTTGCAATCACACCTGTCTTCTTTCTATTTTTGTCCATGTCCCTTACTCAATTTCCATTGCTCATGATATAATTTTCCACTTAATTTTTCCTTAAAATTCAGACAAAGATGGAATTTATGTTTCCATTTTTTATTCTTCTTGCTGTGTATGGTTAATTTCCCCCCCAAAAGAAATGTGTAATTTATGACCCATTATCAAAATGACATTTTTTAATAATATCTGACACTTGACTATTGACTTGCTAATATAGAAAATATAGCAGTAGTTTTAAAAAAATGACTGTTGAATCTCAGATCAAAAGCTTTATGCATCTTAAGGTGTTTTGTGGGAGGAGGGGGTTCCAAATAGAAACAAACTGCAATTTCTAATTATTACCACTGAATAAAATTCTGTTTCAGTATTTATATAATAACTATTGAGAAATTATAACAACATAAGAACAATAGTTAAGAATGCTAAGATTTTCTACCGTCTTATAGAAATTCTAAGCATGAAACAAAAAAGTAACCATAATAAAAATGACTGAGAAAGAGTTAATAATTCAAGAAAGAGAAAAGGGGAAGATAAAAAGACAAAGGTTAAATTGGAAATCATGATTTGCAATATACATGGAAAATTAATGGTTTATACTTTAATATGTAATGAGTTTTAGCAGATCAATATTATAAAGACTAATAATACAAGATAACATGAGAAAAGGAACATTATTTAATCATATTTATTTTAATAAATTTGCATTTAGCTCAACTATTTCTTGGGACCCTTATTTTTGTATTTTATCAGATACTGCCATATTCCTAAAGGAGATGCATCAAAATTAGAATAATTTGGCAACAAGAAATTCAACTGACCAATAAATTAAAACATATTCAAATTTTCCATACTAAAAAAAATAGAAATTATGAGAAACTAATTTTCTTCTATAATATCATAATTTTCTAAGACTAGGTAATGATCACATCAAAGAATAGGATCAACTTGTGATATATGAGTCAGAATGTAAATTGGCATACCCTTTGGCATTTTATGTTTTTAATTTATTTTTTAGCCATTTAAATTCAGAAATTAAACTTATTCTCAGAAAAACTCTACACAGGTTGCAAATCACAATGCGATTTATTTTAATGAAAAATTAAAACTACCTTATTGTCTTAACAACATGCAATCTTGTGCCCGTCAATTTATGAGTGCATTAACAAAATGTGGTACATGCATATGATGGATGCTACTCAGCCATAAAGAAGGATGAATTAAGACTTTTTTTATTTTTATTTTATTTTTTAATAATTTTATTGAATCATAATTATGTACATTGGTGCAATCACAGGGCACGATTCATATACATTCAGAAATATTTTGATCATACTGTTACAGATATCCTTCATGGCATTTCCTTGATCACTATATAAA
>CAUYON010150448.1:0-23255 GCA_963573935.1 Arctocebus calabarensis | reverse complement strand
GGTGGGAATGCAAACTAGTACATTCCTTTTGGAAAGATATTTGGAGAATACTTAGAGATCTAAAGATAGATCTGCCATTCAATCCTATAATTCCTTTATTGGGAATATATCCTGAAGACCAAAAATCACATCATAATAAAGGTATTTGTACCAGAATGTTTATTGCAGCCCAATTCATAATTGCTAAGTTGTGGAAGAAGCCCAAATGCCCATCGACCCACGAATGGATTAATAAATTGTGGTACATGTATACCATGGAATACTATGCAGCCTTAAAGACAGGTGGAGACTTTACTTCTTTTGTGTTTACATGGATGGAGCTGGAACATATTCTTCTTAGCAAAGTATCTGAAGAATGGAAGAAAAAGTACCCAATGTACTCAGCCCTAATATGAAGCTAATTTATTGCTTTCATATGAAGGCTAAAACCCAATTATAGCACAAGAATACAGGGAAAAGGGAAAGGGAGGGGAGGGGATGGGGGGGATGGGTGGAGGGAGGGCAATTAGTGGGATCACACCTACGGTGCATCTTAGCAGGGTACTGGTGAAACTTATTAAATGTAGAGTATCAATGAGTGATCAAGAAAATGCCATGAAGGCTATCTGTAACATTACGATCAAAATATTTCTGATTGTATATGAAGCACATTCTGCCCTATGATTGTACCAATGTACACAATTATGATTCAATAAAATTATTTAAAAAATACAAAAAAAAAGAAATAGTACTTCATTTTATATGGAATCAAAAAACCTTGAATACCAAATACATTACTCAGAAATAAGAACAAATCAGGATGTATCATATTACCAGACTTCAGGCTATACTATAAACCTACAGTGATCAATACAGTATGGTACTGGCACAACAACAGAGAGGTAGATTTATGGAACAGAATAGAGAACCAAGAGATGAACACAGTTATTTACCATCATTTGATCTTCAACAAGCCTATTAAAAATATTCAGTGGGAGAAAGACTACCTATTTAAAAAATGGTTCAGGATGCACTGGCTGGTGACCTGTAGAAGACTGAAACTGGACCCCCACCTTTCCTCATAAAAAAAAAAAATTGATTCTCACTGGAAAAACGATTTAAACTTAAGACATGAAATTAGAAAAATACTAGAAGAGAGTGCAGGAAAAACACTAGAAGAAATTGGCATTGGAGAATATTTTATGATGAGGATCCCCTGGAAAATTGAAGCAACACCAAAAATACATTACTGGGATCTGATCAAACTAAAAAAACTTTTGCAAAGCCAAGAGCACAGGAAGAAAAGCAGACCACCTTCAGAACAGGAGAAGAATTTTGCAGTCATGCTTCCCACAAAGGTCTGATAACTAGAATCTACAGAGAACTCAAACTAATCCATAAGAAAAGAATAAATAACCCCCTGTCTATGTGGGCAAGAGACTTGAACAGAAACTTTTCTGATGAAGACAGGTGCATGGCCAGAAACACATGAAAAAATGCTCATCATCTTTAATCATCAGAGAAATGCAAATCAAAACTACTTTGAGATATCACCTAACTCCAGTAAAATTAGCCCACATCACAAAATCCCAAAACTACAGATGTTGGCGTGGAAGCAGAGAGAAGGGAACACTTCTACACTGCTGGTGGGAATGAAAACTAATACAACCTTTTTGGAAAGATGTTTGGAGAACACTCAAGGAACTAAAAGTAGACCTACCATTCGATCCTGCAATTCCTCTACTAGGTATATACCCATGATCAAAAATTATTTTACAACAAAGACATTTGCACCAGAATGTTTATTGCAGCCCAAGTCATAATAGCCAAAACATGGAAACAGCCAAAGTGCCTATCAACCCAAGAATGGATTAACAAATTGTGGTATATGTACACCATGGAATACTATGCAGCCATAAAAAAGATGGAAACTTCACATTTTTATGTTTACCTGGATGGAGCCAGAACATATTCTTCTTAGGAAAATATCTGAAGATTGAAAAAAAAAAGTATCTAATGTACTCAATACTACTATGAAATCAATATACAACCACCTACACACTCACACAAATGGCAAAACATAACTATAGTCCAGAAAATCGAAGGGAAGGAGAGAGAGAGGGAAGAGGAAGGGGGATAAGGGAGGAGGGTGGGTATTCTGGGGGACCCCACCTAATGCACACAATACAATGGTACATTTCAAAACTATTAAGAAATGAGTATAATTGTGATGGATATGTTTCTTAATTCAATATAAGCATTTCACATATTGAAGCAGTGCCCTGAACCCCATAAATGCATCAATGTAGAAAGTTACGATTTAATAATAAAAAAAAAACCTAATTAAACAAAACCAGACCTCATCTCTACCAATCATGTTTGGAAACAATGAATCAAGTGCTAGAACACACCCAGCTGCTTGCCAGGCTGAGGCAAGAAGATCTCTGGAGCCCAAGAGATCAAGGTTGCAGGGAGCTAGAATAGTACCACTGCAGTCCAGCCTGGGGAGCAGACCAAGACCTTGTGTCTAAAATGACTCAATCAAGAATTAATTCAAGGAACCACAGGGTCTTGCTTATTTGTTCTTTCATGATCAAAGGAATGCTGTCCATTTCTTTGTGTTTAAGACAGAATCTCACTGTGGCCCTGAGAAGAGTACCCAGGCATGGTAGCTCACTGCAACGCCCAACTCCTGGGCTTGAGCAATCCTCTTACCTCTGCCTCCCAAGTAGCTGGGCCTACAGATGGCTCAGGCTACAATACCCACCTTCGTGCTCTCTTTTGACTAGAGATAGGGTCTGGCTCTTGCTCAGGCTGGGCTTGAACTCCCAAGCTCAAAAAGTCACTGTGCCTGGGCCTCTCAGATTGCTAGGAGTATCAGACCGAGTCCCCACACCTGGCCAATGCAATGAGTGCTGTGCAGTTTGAACATTCATAACTAACTCAGATACTTAATCCATTTTTCCTGGAGAACTGGCTACTCTTTTCCTTCTGTGTGTGGTGCAGGGATTTTACCTCATTCTTTCCTTCCTTCCTTTCCTCCTTTGTTTATTTTTCTCATTCTTTCCTAGCTTCTTTCCTTTTCTTTCCCTTCTGCTTTCTCGTCCCTATTCCTTTCTTTTCTTTCATTCGAGATGAATATGAGGGTAAAAATGATGAGAGACACAATCGAAGGATATACAGAACAACGACCACCTAACATCCTGGGTCAAAGGTTCACCTACCTCATGAATCTTGGCTCTTCTTTTAGTTGATTGATTTACTTCTTTCTTTCTTTCTTTATTTTTGAGACAGAGTCTAAATTTCTCACCTTATCGAGAATGCCTAGGCCTCATTATAGTTCACAGCAATGTAAAATCTTTGCTCTCTGCCCATCCTCTTGCCTCACCCTCTAAAGTAGCTGTGACTACAGCCATCTGCCACATATATGGCTAATTCTGCTATTTTTACTAATTTTATGTACTTTGTTGTTGTTGCCTGAGTCAGATGCTCACTTTGTCACCCTCGGTAAAGTGGCAGGGCCTCATAGCTCACAGCAAACTGAAACTCTTCGAGTCAAGATAGCCTCTTTCCTTATCCTCCCATGTGGCTGGGAGGACAGGGTCTGCCACAATGCCAGGGTTCTCATTCTTGCTCAGGCCGGTCAACAACCCCTGAGCTCAAACAATTCACCTGCCTCAACTTCCCAAACTATAAGGTCTACAGGCATCAGTCACCTTGGCCAGCCAAGAACTCAGAATGAATGATACTGAAAACCAAAGTAAAGAAAAACACAAAACGTACCATGTTATAACTTGGTGGTACACTTCACTAGGTTCATGGGCTTCAGATAATGTTCCTGCAGTCTACCTGTAGAGTGGAAACATCACATAACAACAGTGTCCTGACACATCTGTCCTCAGCTCTTTGTTCCCTGATGTCATCATGGTAGCTGGAAACTGACCAGGATGCTCAAGTGATCCATCCTCTTACCTCAGCCTCCTAAATAGCTGGCACATACAACCATGCTTGGCTAACATTATCTGCTTTTCATGGAGATTGAGGGTCATTCTTTTGCTTAGGGTGAGGTGGAGTGCCTCACCTCAAGCAATCTTCCACCTGGGCACTCCCCCTTGTACTAAGATTACAGTCTCAGCTACCCTGCTAGGCCATGGTTCATTAATATTCTATTCTATTTTCTTCCTATAACATTCTTCTATTCCTTCTATAGACCAGAGGTCTAGGAGCATCTGCCCATCTGATGCATCTATTATTTTGCAAATACAGTTTTAGGGCACATCAGGTAGTGCTGACGGGGACAAGGACTTTACCTTCTTTCAGCCTCATGAAAATAATGTGTATGAGCATGAGATGCAGTTTAACAATCGACAACATATCAGATTTACAGCTCATCAATCATAAACCATGGTATCACGGGGCACAGAGTGAAGTTGCAAATCAGGTAGTTCTGAGGGTGAAAGGAATTTCACCTTCCTGAAAACAATGTGTATGAATATGAAATGTGGTTTAACAGCAGACCACATCTCAGATGTACTGCTCATAAACTGATGTGATGGCAACTTCATTTGTTCGATCATGGTGGAATTACAATCCTAGGTTGGCTTGAAATAGAATGTGGCAGGCGTGGCATGGTGACTCAGACTTGTAATCCCAGCATTCTGGGAGGATAAGGCAGGTATATTAGTTGGCTCACCAGTTCAAAACCAGCCTTAGCTAAAGCAAGACCATGCCTCTACTAAAAATACACAAACTGAGGACAAAGGATCACCTGAGTACAAGTTGGAGGTTGCATGAGCTACAAAGCCACAGCACCCTACCCAGGGCTACAGCTTGTGACTGTCTCAAAAAGAAACTAACCAACCAACAAACATATAAAGAAAAAAGAATTTGGTAAGTACCAATGAAATACGTCTATAATAATGAAGTGACTGTATGAAATGAATATTAAAATGTATCATCTATTTAGGCTGGATATGGGAGCTGATACCTGTAATCCTAGTGTCTTTGGGAGGCCATGGTGGGAGCATCATTTGAGGCCAAAGCATTCAGACTAGCCTGGGCAACATCTTAATATGTCATCTCTACAAATAATGTTGGGAAAACTTGAGCCAAGTGCTAGTACACACTTAGATAGCTTGTCAGGCTGAGGCAAGCCTGGCAAAATGTGTGGAAACCAGGGGCTAAGGGTTGCAGGGAGCTAGAATCACACCACTGCACTGCAGGATGGGGAAGAGAGTGAGACCTTGTCTCTAAAATCAATCAGTCAAGAATTAATTAATTCATGGAGCCACAGAGCCTTGCTTATTTATTCTTTCATGATCAGAGGAAAGCTATGCATTACCTTGTTTTTGAAATACAGTCTTACTCTGTGGCCCTCAAGAAAGTACCTTAGCATCATAGCTCACTACAATGCCCAACTCCTAGACTTGAGCAATATTCTTGCTTCAGCCGCCCAAGTAGCTGGCTCTACAGGTGGCTTGTGCCACAAAACCCACCTATGTGTTCTCTTTTGACTAGAGACCTTTGTTTGGCTCTTGCTCAGGCTGGTCTTGAATTCCCGAGCTCGAGATGTCACCCTGCCTGGGCCTCCCAGATTTCTAGGTGTATCAGACAGAGCCACCACACCTTGCCAATGCAACAAGTGCTGTGCAGTTTGAAAATAGATAACTAACTTCAATACCTAATCCATTTTTCCTAGAGAAGTGGCTACTCTTTTCCTTCTGTGTGTGGCGCAGGAAATTTACCTCGTTCTTGTCTTCCTTTCTTTATTTTTTTCCATCCTTTTCTAGCCCATTTCCCTTTCTTTCCCTTCACCTTCCTTGTCCCTATTCCTTTTCTTTCATTTGAGATGAATATGAGGGTCATGATGGTGAGGGGCACAATCGAAGGATATACAAAACAACCATCCCCCAATGCCCTAGTACAAGGGCTCACCTACCTTCTGAACATTGGCTCTTCTTTTAGTTGATTTACTTACCTACTTATTTCTTTATTTTTGAGACAGTGTCTGACTCTGTCACCCTAGCTAGAGTGCCTAGGCCTCATTATAGTTCACAGGAATGTAAAATCCTTGGTCTCAAACAATCCTCTTGCCTCAGCTTCTAAACTAGCTGCAACTGCAGCCACCTGCCACATACATGGCTAATTCTCCCATTTTCACTCATTTCATGTACTTTGTTTTTTATCTCTTTCGTTGTTATTGTTGTGTGAGACAGATGCTCACTTTGGCACCCTTGGTAAAGGGCAAGGCCTCATAGCTCACAGCCACCTGAAACTCCTCGACACCAGTGAGCCTCTTGCCTTAGGTGGGCATGTGGCTGGGAAGACAGGGACCAACACACGGCCCAGGCTCTCACTCGGGCTAAGGCTGAGGTTGTTGGTCAACAACCCCTGAGCTCAAGTGATCCACCTGCCTCGGCCTCACAGACTGCTAGGATTACAGGCGTGAGCCACCTTGCCCAGCAGGGAACTTAGAATGCAAATGATACTGAAAACCAAAGTAAGGAAAAACCCCAAACTCACCATTTTCTAACTTAGTGGTATACTTCACTAGAATGCATGGGCTTCAGATAACATTGCTGGGGTCTACCTGTAGAGTGGAAACATCACATGACAACAGTGGCCTGACATGTCTCTCCTCAGCTGTGAGTTCCCCGATGTCATCATGGTAGCTGGAAACTGGCCAGGATGCTCAAGCAACCCATCCTCTTGCCTCAGCCTCCTACGTAGCTGGCACAAGCCACCATGCCTGTCTAATTTTGTCTGCTTTTCATAGAGACTGAGGGTCTTTCTTTGGCTTAGGCTGAGGTGGAGTTCCTCACCTCAAGCAATCTCCTGCCCGGGGCTTCCCCATGGACTAGGATTACTGGTCTCAGCCACCCTGCTAGGCCATGGCTCATTCATAATATTCTATTTTTTTCCTATAACATTCTTCTATTCATTCCATAGATGGGAGGTCTAGGAGCACCGGCTCTCTGACCCATCAATTCTTTTGCAAATACAGTTTTAGGACTATCAACTTGCCTATGTGTTACAAATTGTTTAGGACCATTGTCCGATTCCTCCCCATAAATCCTTGTATCACTTGGCAGTGAGTGAAGATGCACATTAGGTAGTGCAGAAGGGGACAGGGATTTAAGCTTAATTCAGCTTCATGAAAATAATGTGTATGAGCATGAGATGTGGTTTCACAATCGACTACATATCAGATTTACAGCTCATCGATTGACGTGGATAAGTCAGCAGATTGGATAGCAACTCCATTCATTCAGTCATGGTTGAATTGCAATTCTAGGTTGGCTAGGGTTAGAAAAATGTGGAAGGCCCGACCTCTGGCACAGAGGCATGTAATCCCAGTTTTCTGTGAGGCTCAGACCTATAATCATAACATTTTGGGAGGTGGAAACAGGTAGATTGCTTCAGCTCAGGAGTTCAGAACCAACCTGGGCAAAAGGGAGGCTGAGTCTCTTCTGAAAATACACAACTGAGGAAAGAGGATCAGCTCACTTAAGTTGGAGGTGGCCATAAGCTGTGAAGCCATGGCACTCTTACCCAGGGCAACAGCTTCAGACTTTCTCAAAAGCAAACAAACAAACAAGCAAACTCCCAATGAAAGACGCCTGTAATAATTAATTGACTGTACTAAATGGATATTAAAGTGTCTTATAAATTTAGTGTGAGCACAGGAGCTGATATCTGGAATCCCAGTGTCTTTGGGGGACCAAGATCCTAGGATCATTTGAGACCAAAGTGTTCAAGGCTCGCCTGGGCAACCTCGTAAGACCTCATCTCTGAGAGGGGCTGCAATGACCACTCTTAGTGGGAACTAGGCCACTGAGGCTGGCAAGCATGAACTGAACTTCAAGTTTTCAGGAAAGACTTTGTGTGAGACTCTCCCCTTCCTTCAGCTGCCCCAGAACCTCTGACTCCTGACTGTGAATCCTGCAGTCTCACCCTGAATATCAGAACCAGTCTTGCAACCAGCAAATGCCTGGAAAGACAGCTTCTCTGAAGAGCCCTATGTCCTGCACAGAGGAAGCAGACAGAGCTCAAGAGGCCCCAGACTACAGTCTGCACTGGCCAGAAAGCTTGAAGGGCAAAGAGATAAAGAAATGCAGCCATGAGGGGATGCCACTGAGTAAATAAAACCAGCAATACCACAAGCTGTTTAAGGACATCTCTCTGGAGGAGGTTGCTCTCAAAGTGTGCTCCTGTGCCCTCCAGAGGGACCTCCTTCTCTAGGGCCAACTCTACATCTTCCCCAACCGGCTCTTATTCCATGCCAGCCTCCTTGGCAAGGATATCAAAGTGGTCATTGCTGTGGTGTCTGTACAAATGATCAAAAAACACAAGATGGCATGGCTCCTTCCCAATGGACTGGCTATCACCACCAACACCAACCAGAAGGATGTCTGTGTGTCACTGGTTTCCCAGCACAGTGTATATGATGTGCTGAGGAGAGTCTCACCCACCTGAAGCCTTCCAGAAAGAAGAGTCTGAGTGTGAGAAAGTTTCCCCTGAAAGCAGTGTGCAAGTCTCTGGACTCCTGAGATGAAGTGGAGGAAGGTGTGCCCTGCCTCCAAGTCCCTGTCCCTCACAGACAGCATCCCTTGTATCCCTCAGGCATCCATGGACTCCAAAGACAGAATCTTCCCCTCCAGAGAGCCCCACGGTCTGAGAATGCCACCTGTGAGGAGGATGAGCTGGAGGAGGTGCCTGAGAGTGACAGGGGGCAGAGGCTCTGGGATTACCTGTTTCTCAAGTTTTTCTTTGTGCCTATCTGCTTCATGATCATGTCCTCATCCTACCTAACATTCTGCATCTCCCAGCAGGAAGAGCAGTTATTCTCCTTGAATTGGGATGGCCCAGTAACTGGGCACAGGTAACAGCCACTTGGCCTTTGTTCCTACTCCTCCAAGAAGACAGCTGTGGGTGCTAAGTCTCCACCAGCCATTCCCTGGGTTTGTGCTACTGATGTGCTGAGATTGAGTACCAAGAAAATATTCCAGATCCCTCCTTCTTCTCCCCACCCATTCTTTCCCCTCTCCCCACTGAGTGAGTGATCTGAGGTACCTGTTTAGAATGTAACTGGCTCCTACAATTTTTGGACTCCAACAAAAAGCCAGATTCTTTGGAACCAGCTGAGGAATTCTGGACACTAAGCTTCAACAACCACTTAAATGAGAAAAAAATTTAACCTGTCCTTGGAAACAGTTGTGGTACACAGGCAGAACACTGGAGGCCACCTCAAGGGACAAAGGCCATGCTTTGATACCTGGAGTGTGGCTGTCTGTCACGTTGCTCACTCTGGTGGTGGGGTCAGAAGCTAGAACACAAACCATCAGTGTGGGTTCCACTGTCCCCCAGCAGACTGCACTCTGAGGGGCTTCTCTGCAGGGAGCCAGGGTGGGGCTAGCCAAGGGGCTGTGAGTACAGAGAGGAGGGCTGAAGGCCAGAATTCCAGCAAGAGATGAATTTCAGATTCATCAGATCGGGCTGAGGCTGTGTGCTGGCCTTTCATGAGAAAGCTGGCTGAAGCCTGGGAAGATGCTGCCTGCAGCAGAGGATGGTGGCAGGGGTTGGAAAGAACAAAAGTCCCACAATTCCATGTTCTCAGCTCTCATTTTCTGGTGAGACAGGTGGACGAGGGCCTTTGTGGCCACGTACCTGGTACTTGATCTTGTCCAGGAATGCCAAATATTTTCAAGGCATCCCAGGCCTTGGAAGTAGGGGATGGCAAGGATGGAGGCTTTGAGCCTTGCTGTATACTTGCTAACTGCCTAGATCTCAGGGAGACTTGGTTGGGCAGACAGGTGTGTTGGTGTTGGGCCAACACAGGGCAGGGCTCACTCGCATTACCTGCAGCTACAGAGGGTCCTCCACTTCATAGGATGCATTCTTCATTAACATGGTGACAGTGTCCTAAGTGTGCTTGCTGTACTGCAGGAACCACGTCAGTGGGATCTTCTTGATGACTTTGGGGACAAGAGAGGTTTGGGAGAAAGGTGGACATGGTGACGGCTTTGCCTTTGAGATTCCTCCTGCTTTGTCAGGGACCTCTTTATTCTTCAAAGCTTCTCTGTGCCCCAGAACGCTGGTCTGATCTCCCTCGGAGTCTCATCTGTTCAGATATTGCCTTGGAAGGGCCTTCGTGAGGTGGCCATGTGTGTAAAGTAAAGTCATTGGTGATGGGGTGGGTGGTGTCAGAAATAGCCACCATTTTCCCCTCTTCAGACACAGGTTAGTCTGGAGAAGAAATCCAGGTGGAAATTACTGCAGAGCCATAACTGTCTGTCCTGTTTATCACAAACATAACTGAGGATCAGAGGGACTGCCAGGAAGTGACAAATCTCTGAGCTCAGACTGGGAGTCTTTTCATCTGCTCCCCATCCCAGTTCCTACAATTAATCTTAGAGCTCCTGTGTGTGTTGCTTGCACCCAACCTTTACAGCTCAGGTGAAACTCACAGTGCCACCCTGGATGAAAAAGCAATCCTGTTTTGTTTTGTTTTTGTCTTAATCAGCCCTTTTCATCAATGTTTTCCATCATATTTTCAGGGCAATAACCCTTCTTGCTTCAACACTTGCCTTTCCTGGTGGGGGTGAACAAATCCATTCTCTGAGCCTTGCTTGGTTGAGCCATTGGCCACGAGAGGTGCCAATTCATGGGTAGATGTGCCAAGGTGCTGGTGAACCTGGTTACCACTGCACCTCTGCCTCACAAAGGGCAAGAGGCATGCTGTAGGGAGGTTGGCTTTGGAGTCAAGTCCTGGGGCCCCAGGCTTTGAGTGGTGTGGGTGTGCCTGTCCCCTGTCCCACAGTTTAAAAAATAAAAAAGAAAAGAAAAGAATTAGAAAAGGAAAAAAAAAACCTAATCTCTACAAATAATGTTTGCAAACAATGACCCAAGTGCCAGAACACACCTAGCTACTTGCCAGGCTGAGGCAGGAGGATCTCTGGAGCCCAGGAGATCAAGGTTTCTGGGAGCATGAATCACACCACTGGACTGCAGCCTGGGGAACAGAGTGAGACCTTGTCTCTAAAATCAATCAAGAATTAATTAATTCAAGGAACCACAGAGCCTTGCTTATTTACTTTTTCATGACCAAAGTAGCACTCTGCACTTCCTTGTTTTTGTTTCACTATGTATTTCCTTTCTTTGTTCACTCTGTGGCCCTTAGGAGAATACCCTGGCATTGTAGCTCAGTGCAATGTCCAACTCCTGGGCTTCAGCAATCCTCTTGCCTTAGCTTCCCGAGTAGCTGGGCCTACAACTGGCCTAGGCTACGACACCTACCTACTGGTTCTCTTTTGACTAGAGACAAGGTCTGGCTCTTGCTCAGGCTGGTTTTGAAGTCCTAAGCTGAAGGAGGCACCCTGGCTGGGCCTCCCAGACTGCTAGGATTACCAGACTGAGCCACCCCACCTAGGAAATGCAATGATGAGTGTTGTGCAGTTTGAAAATCAATAAGTAACTGAGATACCTAATCCATTTTTTCTCCACTACTGACTACCCTTTGCTTTGGGGGGAGGGCAGTAGCGATTTTACCTCTTTTTTTCTTTCATTTCTTCCTTCCTTTCTTTCTTTTTTTTTTTAATTCCTTTCCTTTCTCCTTTCCTTTCCCTTCCCCTTCCCCAATCCCATATCTTTCATTTCTTTCATTTGAGATGAATATGAGGGTAAAAATGATGAATGGCACAATCAAAGCATATACACAACAATCAACCCCCAACCCCCTGGTGCAAGGGCTCAACTACCACATGAATGTTGGCACTTCTTTTAATTAATTTATTTACTAATTTATTTCTCTATTTATTATTTTTTTTATTAACTCATATACGCATAGATCATGAATACATTTATGCATATGTGGGGTACCTTGTGTTGATTTTTTTTCATACAATCTAACATGCTTACTTCAAACCAATCAACATAGCTTGTGCCTCATTTACTTCATTATTATGTTAAGACATTTATGTCATACACTTGACAGATTTGAATCGTAGCCTTGCAATATTCTCCATAGTTGTGCTCCCACTGTTTATCCTCTCTCCATCAATCCTGCCCCCTCCAATCCCTTCCCACTGTATTTCTCTCCTTCATCCTGGGCTATAGTTGTGTTCTATCTTCCATAAGAAAGTGTGAGTAAATATAAGTTGGTTTCATAGAAGGACTGAGTACATTTGATACTTTTTTCTCCATTCTTGAGATACTTTACTCAGGAGAATATGTTCCAGGTCACTCCATGTAAACATAAAAGAGATAAAGTCGCCATCGTTTTTAAGTCTGCATAGGATTCCATGGAATACATTTACCACAATTTATTAATCCATTCAAATTCACCCAGCACTATTTATTAAATAGGGAGTCTTTCCTCCATTTAAGATTTTCATGGGCTTATCAAAGACCAAAGGATGATAAGTGTCTGCATTCATTGCTTGGTTCTCAATTCTGTTCCATATATCTACCTCTCTATGTTTGTGCCAATACCATGCTGTTTTGATAACTATAGATTTATAGTATAGTCTGAAGTCTGGTAGTGTGATTCCACCTGCTTTGCTTTTATTTCTGAGTAATGTCTTGGCTATTCAAGGTTTTATCTGTTTCCATATAAAATGAAGCACTAGATTCTCCAGATCTTTACAGTATGACAGAGGTGCTTTAATGGGGATTGCATTAAATCTGTAGATTGCTTTGGGTAGCATGAACATTTTAACAATGTTGATTCTTGCCAGCCATGAGCATGGTATGTTTTAGAATCAAAATAAATTGAAAATAAAATAATTATACAACAAATCAATGAAGCAAGAAGTTGTTTTTTTTGAAAATGTCAATAAAATAGACCTCTGCATAACCTAACCAGAAATAAATAAGTAAAATCTCTAATTTCAAAAATCAGAAATGACATAGACCAGATAACCATAGACTTCACAGAAATTTTAAAAAAATACTTAATGAATATTACAAATAACACTATTCTCAGAAATATGAAAATCTGAAGGAAACTAACCAATACATGGAATCAGTCCACCTTCCTAGATTTATCCAGGAAGAAGTGGAAATGTTGAACAGGACTATATCAAGTTCTGAAATAGCATCAACTATACAAAATCTTCCCCAAAAGAAAAGCCCGGGACTACATGGCTTCACATCAGAATTCTACCAAACCTTTAAGGAGGAACTAGTACCCATATTACTTAACCTTTTCCAAAACATAGTAAAAGAAGAAATACTTCCCAACACATTCTATGATGCAAACATCACCCTGATCCCCAAACCAGGAAAAGACCCAACAAGAAATGAAAATTAAACACCAATATCTCTAATGAATATTGATGCAAAAATATTCAATAAAATCCTAGCAAACAGAATCTAGCAACACAGCAAACAAATTATACACAATGACCAAGTGCGTTTTATCCCAGACTCTCAAGGCTGGTTCAATATAAGTAAACCTATAAATATAATACATCACATAAACAAATTTTTTTTAAAAGACCATATGATTCTCTCAATTGATTCAGAAAGAGCTTTAGATAATATCCAGCATCCATTCATAATCAGAACACTTAAGAAAATAGGTATAGAAAGGACATTTCTTAAACTGATAGATACCATGTACAGGAAACCTACAGCCAATATTATATTGAATGGAATAAAATTGAAAACATTTCCACTCAGATCAGGACCTAGGAAAGGTGGTCCACTATCTCCACTGCTTTTTAACATTGTAATGGAATTCTTAGCCATTGCAATCAGGGAAGAGAAGGTAATCCAGGGTTACCATGTATGGTCAGAGGATATCAAATTTTCACACTTCACAGATGATATAATTGTATACCTGGAAAACCCCAGGGACTCAACCACAAACTCTTAGAAGTGATCAAGGAATACAGCAGGGTCTCAGGATACAGAATCAATCCTCACAAATCAGTAGCATTCATATATACCAACAGTAGGCAAGCTGAAAAAACAGTCATGGACTCTCTTTCCTTTACAGCAGTGCCAAGGAAAATGAAATATCTGGGAGTGTGCCTAACAAAAGATGTGAAAGATCTCTATAAAGAGAACTATGAAACTCTGAGAAAAGAAACAGCCAAAGATGTAAACAAATGGAAAAACATACCATGCTCTCTTTAGTTTGGAGACAGAGTCTCACCCTGGCTAGAGATCCTTGGCCTCATCGTAGTTCACAGCAACATAAAATCCTTGGTCTCAAGCCATCCTCTTGCCTCAGCCTCTAAACTAGCTGCGACTACAGGCACCTGCACACACATGGCTCATTTTGCAACTTTTTCTAATATTACGTAATTCATTTCTACATTTTTTTTCATGCGTCAGACAGATGCTCACTTTAACACCCTGGGTAATGTGGCAGGGCCTCATAGCACGCAGCAACCTGAAATTCCTAGAGTCAAGCGAGCCTCTTGCTTTGGCCTCCCACATGACTGGGAATACAGGAGCCCGCCACAATACCCAGGCTCTCATTCTGGCTAAGGTTGGTCAACAACTCCTGAGCTCAAGCCATCCACCTGCTTCGGCCTCCCAGAGTGCTAGGATTACAATTGTGAGCTACCTTCTCTGGCCATGAACCTTGAATGAAAGATACTGAGAATCAAAGTAAGAAATACTCAAAACTCACCATTATCTAATTTGGTGGTACACTTCACTAGGCTTCATGGACTTCAGATAAAGTTCCTGAGCTATACCTGTAGAGTGGAAACATCACATGACAACAATGGCCTGGCACACTTATCCTCACCTCTGTGTTCCCTGATGTCATAAATGTAGCTGGAAAATGGCCAGGATGCTCAAGCAATCCGTCCTCTTGCCTCAGCCTCCTAAGTAGCTGGCACACACCACCATGCTTGGCTAACCTTTTCTGCTTTTCATAAAGACTTTCTTTTCCTTAGGCTGAGGTGGATTTCCTCACCTCAAGCAATCTCCTGCCCAGGCCCTCCCTGGTTGACTAGGATTACAGGTCTCAGCCACCCTGCTAGGCCATGGCTCATTAATAATGTTTTATTTTTTCCTATAACATTCTTCTATTCATTCTATAGACCAGGGGTCTAGGAGCACCGGCCCATCAGACCCATCAGTTGTTTGGCAAATGCAGTTTTAGGGCTATCATCTTGCCTATATGTTACAAATTGGGTAGGACCATTGTCCGATTCTTCCCCCAAAACGCTTGTGTCACTGGGCCGTGAGTGAAGTTGACATCATGTAGTGCTGAGCATGACAGGGATTTCAGCTTCATTCAGCTTCATGAAAATAATGTATAACAGCATGAGATGTGGTTTTACAACCAACCACTTATCAGATTTACAGCTCATCAATTGATGTGGATAAATCAGCAGATTGGACATCAACTCCATCCTTTCAATCATGGTTGAATTACAATTTTAGATTGGCTAGAAATAGAAAAATGTGGAAAGCTTGGAGTTTCGCAAGTGTAAGCCTAGCATTCTCTGAGGCTCAGGCATGTAATCCTAGCATTCTGGGAGGTGGAGGCAGGCAGATTGCTTGAGCTCACAAGTTTGTAACCCACCTGGGCAAAAGGGAGACTGAGTATCTACTGAAAATATGCAAACTAAGGAAAGAGGATCACCTTAGTCTAGTTGTAGGGGACCGTAACCTATGAAGTCACAGCACTCTACCCATGACAAAAGCTTCAGACTGTCTCAAAACCAAACAAACAAAAATTTCACAACTCCCAAAGAAATATGTAAATAATAATTAACTGAGTGTCCTAAATTGACATTACATTGCATTGTAGCTTTAGTGTGAGTACAGGAGCTGATACCTGTAATCCCAGTGTCTTTGGGAGGCCAAGGTCGGAGGATCATTTGAGGCCAATGGATTCAAGGCTTGGCTGGGAACATCTTAAGACCTCGGATCTCTACCAATCATGTTGGGAAACAATGAGCCAAGTGCCAGAACACACCTAGCCGCTTGCTAGGCTGAGGCAGGAGGATCTCTACAGCCCAGCAGATCAAGGTTGCAGGGAATTAGAATAACACCACTGCACTCCAGCCTGGGGAACAGACTGAGACCGTGTCTCTATAATCAATCAATCAAGAATTAATTAGTTAAAGGAACCACAGAGCCTTGCTTATTTACTTTTTCATGATCAAAGGAGTGCTATGCATTTCCTTGTTTTTGAGACACAGTCTCACTCTGTGGCCCAAGGAGAGTACTCTGGCATCATAGCTCCCTGCAATGCCAAACTCCTAGGCTTCAGTAATCCTCTTGGCTCAGCCTCTGAGTAGCTGGGTATACAGCTCACCCGGGCCACCACACACACCTATTGGTTCTCTTTTGACTAAAGACAGGATCTGGCTCTTGCTCATGCCAGTCTTGGACTCCTGAACTGAAGAAGACTCCCTGCCTGGGCCTCCCAGACTTCTAGGATTACTGGACTGAGCCACCCTACCTGGCCAATACAATGATGAGTGCTGTGGTGTTTGAGAATTGATAACTAACTTAGATAACTAATCCATTTTTCCTTGACTACTGGCTATCATTTCCTTTATATGTGGGGGGGGTAGGATTTTTACATCTTTCTTTCATTCCTTCCTTCTTTTCTTTCTTTATTTTTGTTTTTCTGTTCCTTACTAATTTCCTTTCTTTTCTCCTTTCCTTTCCTTTCCTATCCCTCCCCCTTCCCCATCCCCATACCTTTCATTTCTTTCATTTGAGAAGAATATGAGGGTAAAAATGATGAGGGGCACAATCGAAGGATAAACACCACAACCAACCCCCAAGCCCTGTGGCAAGTTCTCAACTACTACGTGAATGTTGACTCTTCCTTTAGTTAATTGATTTATTTACTTATTTCTCTCTTTATTTTTGACACAGAGTCTCATAGTTTCACCATGGCTAGAGTGCCTAGCCCTCATCATAGTTCATAGCAACAAAAAATTCTTGGTCTTAAGCAATCCTCTTGCCTCAGCCTCTAAACTAGCTGTAACTACAGGCACCTGCCACACACATGGCTCATTTCGCTATTTTTACTATCATATAATTTTGTTTCTGACTTTTTTGTTGTTGTTGCATGAGAAAGATGCTTGCTTTGTCAGGCACAGTAATGTGGCAAGGCCTCATAGATCACAGCAACCTGAGAATCCTGGAGTCTATCGAGCCTCTTCCTTTAGCCTCCCACGTGGCTAGGAATACAGGGGTCCACCACAATGCCTGGGCTGTCATTCTGGCTGAGGCTGGTCAACTACTCCTGAACTCAAGCAATTCACCTGCCTCAGCCTCCCAGAGTGCTAGGATTATAGTCGTGAGCCACCTTCCCTAGACATGAATGTTGAATGAAAGATACTGAGAACCAACATAAGAAATACTCAAAATTCACCATTTTCTAACTTGGTGGTACACTTCACTAGGCTTCATGGGCTTCACATAACATTCTTGTGGTCTACCTGTAGAGTGGAAACATCAAGTGACTACAGTGGCTTGGGACATCTCTCCTCACCTCTGTGTTCTCTGATGTCATAATGGTAGCTGAAGCAAGACCATGATGCTCAAGCGATACATCCTTTTGCCTCAGCCTCCTAAGTAGCTGGTACACACTACCATGCTTGGCTAACCTTTTCTGCTTCTCATAGAGACTGAGGGTCTTTCTTTTACTTAGGCTGAGGTGGAGTTCCTCACCTTGAGCAATCTTCTGCCCTGGGCCTCCCCCATGGACTAGGATTACAGGTCTGAGCCACCCTGCTCAGGGCTCATTGATAATATTCTATTTCTTTCCTATATTATTCTTGTATTCATTCTATATACTGGATATCTAGGAACACCAGCCAATCTGACCCGTCACTTCTTTGGCAAATGAAGTTTTATGACTATAACACTTGCCTATATGTTACAAGTTGCTTAGCACAATGATCTGAGTCCTCCCCATAAATGCTTGTATCACTGGGCACAGAGTGAAGTTGAAAATCAGGTAGTTCTGAAGGTGAAAGTTATTTCACCTTCCTGAATATAATGTGTATGACTATGAGATGTGGTTTGACAATCAACTATATTTTAGATGTACTGCTCATAAATTGACGTGGATATCTTAGCAGATTGGACGGCAATTCCATTCGTCCAATCATGGTTCAGTTACAATACTACATTGTAACAGAACAGAACAGAAATTGATAAACTCTGCCAGTATCAAAGCTTAATTGGATGCAGGCCTTGCCACTGGTGTTGTTCAAAGAGGCCTCTGTCAATCCTCTGCAATTTAGCAGGAACTCCTAAAAGAAGTGGGAAAGACTAAACTGAATGGACAGAAAAACCCTAGAAAAAGTAGCAAGGAAAATTCCCACTATGTTAAATAGCTGTGTTCTGTTTAGTTTTTTGTGTCTGTACATCCTTTCTCTCTGGAGGATCAAGGGGACCAAGTCTAGGTCCAGAATCAGAATCTGGTCCCCCTGAAACAAAGGTAGAAAAGACTTTATAGTATCATCCTGACCATATGCACAGCAGCGAAGGTGGAAGGAATCCTCACCTTGAGTCATCACAGCTGGCTGAATAGAGCTTCACTGCCCCTGGAGAAGTAAAGGTAACTTTTAAGATGGTCAAGGTACCCTGCTCCAGCCACATACTGGGACCTGGTTGGTCAATCCACAGCTGAAGTCCAAGGAAACTCCTCGTGGGACTTGTCTTAATTGGACTTTGGGAAAAGGGGGGGAAATGTCAAAGGGAAAAGTAATTATTATGACCTGAGTAAAGAACCCAAGAAGAATCACAGTCTCTAAAATCTAAGAACTGAAAAGTAATTAATATTGGCATCTGAAGAAACAAGCTGATATTGAGACCCCCAAATTAAAATATATTGAAGTCTCAAAAGGGGGGAATGAGAGAGGATACTCGAGAAAGTTGAAGTCTAGGAGAAGAAGTCTTCTCAAGAAGACCACAAGGATACACCTGCAGGGTCCTCTCCATGGTGACTCAGTTCTTGGGAATTTGTAAACCTGGAACTTGAAAATTTCCAAGTTATGTGAAATCCTGTAGTTCTGTAGGAGCTGGAATAGCATCTCTCACTTGATTCAATCTGGGCAATGAGAAGGGTACCTGTGGGGTAGAAGTTTTTGACTATCAATGAAAAGGGAAAGACCAAGCCAGTCAAGCTGCAGGGCCATTTGAAATTCTTCTGTGCTGTAAGCTTCCAGCTGGTGAGTAAAGCCTTCCCTCTTATAAACATGGTATTTGGGTTCTCTTTCTCTACACTGGGCCTCTTGGGCCTTGTCTTCCTGCAACAATAGGAAGGGATGTGTGCTAGAAACAGCCAGCTCCATGCCCCTGGGGCCCTCTTGAGTCAAATCCACTGGCTCCTGGCTGGTGGTGAGCCAATGGGCCCAGGAGTGAGCCAAAGCCTCTGCCTGGCAGATACATGCAGCATGTCCTTGTGGATACCCTCCAGCCAGGCCCAAGCCTAGAAGCAGCTTTGAACATCTCTCCCAGCCCAACTTTGGTAACCTAATGACTGCACTTGCCACTTGGTATTCTAGGCCAAACCTGCTCCACTTAGGCGAAGCCCCCACCAGCCACAAGGACACTACGCCTTTGGGTGGTGGCAGGTGCAGCTGAGCAAGAAGAATGGCAGCCTCCCAAAACACGAGTGGCCTTTGGGTTTGGAGGCCCAGAGAAGGCTAGTCTGTGAATGGAAGTTCCTTCATTTCCTTGGCCCAAAGAGCAGCACAGACCCTGATCCTGTTGTGACTGCTCTTTCCCTATTAAGTGAGCCCTGCTTAGTCCTGACGGTGATGAACAAAGGCCTTAACAGGTCTAGACAGTGAGCTGAGGCCTGGGTGACAATGGGCGAAACAGTTAGCAGACCATCAGGTGGGTGGTCTTCATTCTACCACCAGACCACGACTTCAGAAAAAACAACTCACCACATTTGGAAATGCCCACCACCCTTTGGGTATATTTATTGGCCAGTTACTGAAGGCCTGTGTACATAATATGAAAAAGCTGCTCACACGTTTTCCCCCAAGCCTTTAAAAGAAAACGTTTGCTACATCTAGCCCTTCTAGATGTAAAGAGGTTGCCAACATATGACAAAGTAAAAATAGAAAATAACACGTCTTGTAAACACCCATTTGTTTTTTTTAAATCATAGAAAAAATGTCTTCTGGAAATGACTTTGAAGTGGAATTGTTAGACAACCTCTGCGATGCTTGTCCACATTTGTTGAGTGTGTTAGAGAACAGAGCCAAAGACCTTGATAAGGAGAAGATTCTTTGCCACACTGGTCATATTTCAAAGACATTTCATATTGCACCATTGTTTTGTGTGTGCATTTTTTCTCTTCACTGCTGTATATACAGTTGACAAAACTTAAGTACTTTTTTGAAATATATAGTCTTCCTAGATGTTCTGTAGTGCCTAATATATGTTAAAAGTAGAAATAGTAATGTTTGTAAATGTCTTTTTTTTAACATTCAAATACAATTTTTCTGGGGAGTGGCTAAAGCCTCTCTTGAGTAGTACACATTGTGTTTGTGCATGGGTTCAGTAGAAAAGAGAGAAAGAAGGGGGGAGGAGCCAAGATGGTGGTCTGTAGCCAGCTTTCCACAGAGGTTCCCATCCAAAAGGAGAGATAAAGGACAGAAATTTAGCAAGAAAGCCAATGGTTTGGATCTGAGCCAAAAGAGCAGGTTGGAGAATGCACATCAACCCTGCTGGGGTGACCTGTGACCCCAAGGATACAAACAAAAGGTACAGAACACATCACCAAGGGGACGGGAGTCCCCTACCCCCATGAGAACGGCCCGCAGTATACTCCATAACTCCATACAAACAAGCAGAGTTCAGATGTCCTCCCACTCTACTCCACAGGATAGACTCTCTAAAAACCAGACCTCCTTCCCCTACTAGGGTGCCATGGCACTCTCCTGCCAGGCATAAAACTGTATAAAACTGCATATATTCTCTACCTACAAGTTTGAACTCCTGGCACACCCCTCCACTCTCACCCCAAGGTCTGGAGGCCTGTCCCCAATGGAGTCCAGATTCTCGGACATTTTCTCGAGGGTTGTGGATGGGGCGTGGACTGTTGCTGATCTGTGCTGATTTTCCAGCTCGGGAGTGGTGAGAGGAAAGTGAGCCGAGAGGTGGCCGAACTGGAGAGGCGGTCCCCTGAGGCACAGAGCAGCTGGAACAATGGCAGTGGGGCTTGCACCCCTGGGGATGTTTTGAGGAGACACTCCCAGGCTCTCTGGGTAGCCAGAAGAAGCCGAGTGACTTCTCCAGTGGCAGCCACCAGCAGAGCGAACCGGCAACCAAGGCACGTGAAGGATATGCCTGAGGCAGTACCAGCCAGGATGGAACGCAGGATTAGAATGCGCATAGAGTCAGCTGACTCCAAGGGTGGAGGCTACTTTACTTAGCTTCAGGTGCACCTGGCCCTCAGAGGATTAAAGCTGAGACAACGGGCTGGAACTCACAGACCGAGTCAGACCTATTTGCAGCCCAATGTCTGATCAAGGGGAAATAGCCATGACAGAAACAAATTCTGCAAACTGGTTCTGTTCTATCAGCAATATCAATCAGGGACAGGGCTGGAAATGAGTGAATCGCCCCTGAAGTACCCAGATTGTCAGGCCTCACCTCCCCCTGCCAAAAAGTGACAGGGAGTAGCGGACTGGCTGAGGAGCCACAGATCTCCCTGTGACCCAGGCAGGTGCAAACCTCTGGAGCATGTGCTCATTGGAGGAAACTGGATCACAGCCCTTCAGGGTTACCACCTACTGGGTGTAACAGAGGGGCAAGGTGGGGAAGGAGGCATTGACCTTCCCAGACTAATCTACTTGCTTTGGGGGGGAGGCTCCTAAGCTCACAGAGCACTGGAGCAAGTTATACTAGAGCTTCCAGGAGATCCCTGCTATCTAGTTGCCAGAGACTTTCTAACTCTTCCATTTGAGACTGGTGCTGGCTGGGACAATTGATTGGGACCTCTTCAACTGGGCCAATCACCTGATGACTTTCCAAATGGTACCCTGGTTGTGTGGTAGTGGGAAGGTTTGACTTTGCTTTTCCAATTGTTGCCTGTGGTGAGCATGGTGACTTACCTGCTGGTATTTCTCCACAGCTCAGATTTCAATCCAGAGTAACTGATTCTCTAGGGTAAGACAAGACCAGCTGAAAATAAGATAGAGCCACTTAACCCCACCACACCAAGAAGGTCCCCAGTTTCACAAGCAGTAGCACTATACGGGTCCTTGGGAAAACTCTAGGGGAAAAGGTACAGACACTAGTCCCAGTTTTCAAGCAAAGAACTGGTCAATCACTACTCCTAGAACCCCCAACCCAACTTGTCCTTATCTACTCATCCAGCTAAATGGTGTAAAATTAATCATGGGGTGGAATCAATGGAAAACATGGAAACATGAACAACCAGAGCAGATCAACCCCACCAAGGAACAATTTGGCAGACACAAATGACAATCCTATGCATAAACAGATGCCTGAGATGTCAGAAATCGAATTCAGAATTTGGATTGCAAACAAGATTAATAAAATAGAGGAAAAGTTGGATTTAGAAATTCAGGGTACATTTCAAAACTTGTCTCAAGAAGTCAATGAATTCAAATACCAAATGACCAAAGATTTTGACACATTGAGATAAGATGTTGCAGCCCTCAAAGATCTGGACAGTACAGAAACACAGTAAAATCCCTCAGCAACAGAATGCAGCAAGCAAAAGAAAGGATTTCTGACATTGAAGATAAAGCTTTCAAATTCTCCCAAACCTACAAAGAGGAAGAGAAATGGAAGGCAAAAACGGATCATTCTCCCAGACAGTTCTCTGATAACTCGAAGAAAACCAAAATTCACCTTGTAGGGATACCTGAAAACAATGAAGAGGCATCACAAGGCACAGAGTCTCTTCTTTATGAGAGTATGAAAGAGAATTTTCCAGACATGCCAAGAGATTCTGAAATTCAGATAGCAGACACTTTCAGAACCCCAGCATGAGTCAACCCAAAAAAGACATGCCCTAGGCACATCATAATTAAGTTCAATAAAGTTAATATGAAGGAGAGAATTTTGAAAGTAACCAGATGCAAGAAATCTATAACCTACAAGGGGAAGAATATTCGAATAACTGCAGATGTCTCTGATCAAACCTTTCAAGCTAGAAGAGAATGGTCATTGACTTACAATATCCTAAAACAAAATAACTTTCAACCCAGGATCTTGTATCCAGCTAAACTGAGTTTCATTTATGATGGAGAAATTAAATACTTTAATGACATCCACATGTTGAAGAAATTTGC